>JBBYHO010101162.1:0-43828 GCA_038382025.1 Adansonia gregorii | reverse complement strand
GTGCCCAAAGTGGAACATTCCATTTTCAAAGTAAAATCCAGAGGTCATTTTATTGAAAATCTCTATATTCCCTATCTTTTCGGGGCATATATGAGATTAAATCTTTTTTTATCAAAACTTGGATTTGTTTTTCCATAAGATTCATGCATTAAAAGAGGGTTATATAGAAATAATGATAAGTTAAAATTGAAAGAATCAAAACCGAGATAAGACATAGCTAGCAACGTATCGATTTCGGGCATCGCAAAGAGGTTCATACCTCATTGCGCGTAACTAACTCTTGAACCCAAATAGTGAATCTTTGCATTATGTAGACCACAAAATCAATGCTTTGAGTTTCATAACTCAAAACATAGGTTTCAATAGGCATTCAATCATGCCTAGCCCGAAATGATCAGTGGCGACCCTAAGCGTTGGCCATTCTGTAATGGCCATCCAAGACCAATAAGATAAGCGATTCATCTTATGGTCCCCCTCACTGTGTCATAAGTTAAGAATTTGTACTTTCTTATTCTCATCATGTCACGAAGGAAAAATCTTAATCAAAAAGATATTCTAAGTCAGAAAAAATATTTTAAGTCGTACGCACTCATAGATCCGTGAAGATCCACCCTTGGGGTACATTACGACATGGTGATAAATCAAAATGACAAATTGAAGGCATTGGAACTGTTGGTAATAATTCCTTATCTAACATTGAAAATGTTCTATTTGTCAAAGGTGTTAGGCATAACCTCCGTAGTGTTAGTCAATTATGTGACAAAGGCATGAAATTTATATTTGAGTCAATGAATTGCCAAGTTATTGATATTAAATCTAATAAAACTGTTTTCATAGGAGATAGAGAAGAAAATATTTATATTGTGCATTTAGAGGACTTATCTTCTCAAAATGTTTACTTTGTTGCTAATAATAATAACTTCTCTTGGTTATCGCATAGAAGGTTAGGATGTACTAGTGTAAATGTAATTTCAAAATTATCTAATAAAATTCGAGGACTGAACCTTTATATATTGTTTGTTTGTTTTTCTCACCTTTAACTTCTTTTTACTTTCATTTTATTTCAACTTCTCTTAAAAGGTCCATTTATGATCAAAATTTTAAAACAACAAATTCACCCTCCCTCTTGGTTTAATCAGTACTTTAAGTTTGGCAAAATACCCAAACAAGAAACAATAATCAAACTAGCCAATGAACATAGTAACTGATTGAAACAAAAATACTAGTTTCTCATTGCTAAGGAAACCTAAGATATATATAAATTAACTAATGATTAAATCTAATTAAATGAAATTATCATCATCTTATTTTGATTAAGTATTTGAATAAAATTTTAAAAATATAATCTTAATCTTATAATATATAATAAAATATTATTCTAATTTCTATTAAGTAATGTAATAAACAATAATATGTATTATCGTTAATTCAAAAGATTCTCCATTTTCATGCATATATAAGTATACGTATATTATACATAGATATGTATAGATATAGGTAGTTTATAATTTAAACATATTATAGATATAAATAGATATATCATAAATATAATTTATATCATATAACTGATAAATATAAAATATTATATTGTAACTATTTGAACTATATTAATTTAATTAAAATGAAATTGTTAAAGCTTTTCTAATTATTATTTAGGAAAAAAATAATTTAACTCGCTTAATAATATTGTTATAATATGTTGAATGTGAATGTAGCCTGCTAAAATCAAATTTTAGAAAATGGAATTGCTACCAATCTTTTTTGGTTGGTGTAATTGGCCACCCAATGAAGTCAATATTTTAAGAAAACATATTAAAATTAATTAAAAGTTTTTGAAAAGCCAATTTAAAGACCGAGTCTATGATTTAACCAAAGAAAACAAAATCAGCTTCATGAGTTGATTGCATTAGGTAAGGTGTTACACCCTAATGATGCCCCTAAATCAGTATTAGTTAATCATGTGTTAATGATATAGATTCAAGCATTTAAAAACAAATTCCCAAAATGCTGTATTTTCTTTAAGAATAACTTGAAAATTTATCTATCTTACCTAATTTTCCATATTCCTTGGTGGTCTGATAAAATGCAGAGGTTTTTTTTCTCTTAGTTTTGAAATATTTCTAGCTATTTTTCTTAAAAGGGTTTTTTATATTAGTTATCCTTCTTGGTAGTCCCATGAAATTGCCTTATTATTAATTCTTTCGAAAAAAATATATTTTATGAATAACATTTAAATTCTAACGTAATACTAACAAAATTTAAATGGGAAAATATCATGGCAATTATATATGAATATCACAACATTAAAAGCTAGACAAAATCGATTTTAAAAGATGATTAATTTATTGGATTTTTGAAACAGAAAGATTAAATTAACCTCTTGCAGTGTGTTGTCCTCTAACCTTATTAATAGTTCGATCGAGATTAGAAAATTTTCCTTTCATTTAACATTAACATAATCCCTTTAAAAACAAATTTTAGGCATTGACAAACATTTCCTAAATTTTTTTAAGAAATCCAAAAAACACTTGTCAGTGGCTGAGCACTTTGAGTTTGACTTATAAGAAACTATTTTATTTTTTTTATAAAACTTATAAAGTTAATTTACAAATTACCCAAAATAAAGAAATAAAAAGGAGCTATTGTGTACATGTGTTTCTTTCGTAGGTATGTCCAGGTATCCATGAGAATATCAAAATTACCTTAGGAAAAATTTTGATTAGACTAAAATACCGTTCTTGATGTTTTGACTCAATATGATATAAAACCCCAATTTTGATTTAAGATCACCAAAATACTCTTAAAAGTCCTATTTTGCCTTAGAATTACTAAAATAGCCCTAAAAATTAGGTTTAGACTTAAAATTACTAAAATGACCTCTAAAAAGCTCAATTTTAACTCAAAATTACCGTTAATATATGGATTTGACTCAAAATTATTAAATGACCTTAAAACCCATTTTTTGCTCAAATTTACCAAAATGGCCTTAAAATACTAGTTTTAACTCAAAATTATAAAAATAGCCCTAGAACCTCTCAATCCAACCTTGATAACTTTAATATATTCGGATTTTGAAAGTTATAGATTATGAGTTAATATTATCCATGGCTTAACCTGGGATATTTAACCACCAAAATAAAAGACTTGGGTCAAAGTTTTGCTATTAAAAGGTTGGAAACCTTTGTTAAAATTCTTAACTAAGCTTTAATGCTTAGCATCACTAAGCTCATAAAACCTTCCAAAAGTAACAATTAAAATAATGGAAACAACGTAACATCAACATATGTTTTAAATATACAATCTTAACAAATAAAGAAAATCATGTTTTTAATTAAAACAACCTATAGAAGAAAAATGGAAAAATTACTACCACATGGACACTATCCTACCATAATCAATATAAAAATAGTGAAAATAAAATTAATAGAAGAAAACTACCTGAATTTCAAGCTTTCTCCTTTCTTTTCTTCTCTTTTTCTTTTTTTTTTCTTTCTTTTTTTTCTTTGGTGGGTGAGAATTGGAAGACCAAATAACCAAAAAATTTTCCTCCATTTTTGTATTTTTATTTTTCCTTTTTTGCCTCTTTCCTATCTTTCTATGACATTTCCTTCTCTTTTATGATTTATTGGTTACTTTTTATTGTAATCAAGGATCTAGCCATCCATCATGTGGTCCCAATAGTCAACATGACAACTTTTATCTTATTTGGCTTTTTAAAAAATTTCAAAATGTCAAAATTTATCTTATGTGGCATTTTCCACGATTCAAAAAGTCAAAATCTATCTTATATGGCATTTTTATAAATTAAAAACCTAGATTTAGGGGGCCTTGAAAAAATTATGTGTCTAAATTACTCTTTTTTGTTTATTGTTAGGAATTAGGAATCAGGCAAAGACTATACATAGTAATTTTGTTTAAGTTAAAGGGTACTTTTTTAAGGGTAAGGTAAAAATCATTGAGAAAGAAAATAATCAAAAAACAATTTCAATTTTGAAAAGGAATAAAAGATCTCAAACATCATCTTGAGAAACTTTACACATGCAAAATCTTGGATGTCACCACCTAAGTTTGAATTATAAATGTCACCACCTAAGCTTTGGATATAACATAAAGGACTTGAATTATGGGTGTCCTTACTGTAAGCTTTAGATAATCTCACCAAAGACTTGAATATGTAACATTCAGGTTATCATTACTAGAAGTTCTAATCGAATCAACTCACTTACCAAATACTTTGGTTTTTGCCACCAACAATTTTAATCTTAGATTTCAAGACCCTAAGCTTCGATTATCACCACTAAAGGTTCGTTCTAAAAAATTCCTTAAATGCTTCAAATTTTGCACCAAAGATTTTTAACCATCGAAGAGTTATCTCAACAAATATTTGCTACCAAAATGGTTCAAATTTCACTACCAAAGACTTAAATGGAAATATTTTGGATATCGATATTAGAAACTTTGGATATCTTCGTAAAAAACTTGAACTTTAAGAGATGCATTTTAAAAGCTATAAAGCACAATATGTTGTGATTGATGTTTTCCCCCATTGATTCTTTTGTAGTAAATATCTTCTTAAGAATTTGATAAAATTGTATAGTTATGGAATCACTTTTCTTATTGAAAAGTGCATGACCTCTTACAGCACTAACAACTCGAGCTTTCTTGATTCCAAATTTGTAATAGTTGGAATTATCATAACATGCCAAACACAAATCCAACATGCAATCCTAAACAAATAAACTTTATTTTCTCGTACTAGGATAGGACTTAATTTTTGAAAAAATCGCATGTCTAACTTAACCCTAAATGTTCATTATGAAATAACCAAATAATTTGGAGTTGCCACCTATCTAGTTTTAGGCAATTGAGATTGGTCACCTACTGAGGCTCATATTTTAAACGTTATAAAATCCTCAAAAAAGCTCCCAGGTTTGTATTTATACCAGATGTTGGCATGAAAAGGTTTGGGAGTTAGTTACAATCAGGAGAAGGATCAATTCCTCTCATGACGCTCGAAAATTGGTACATTTTAATAACATGCTAACTAAAGACTTGATTATGATTAGTTTTAATTTTTTCAATATTTAATTAAAATTTCCCTTTTTTTGAAATTATTTATAACTAATATTATTTTTCTCATCTTAAGTAAATCAAATTTTTACATTTTCATTTGAAAATCCAAAATATTTTTTTCATCCTTCGAAAAATCTAGAAGAACACAAAAGTTTTGTTTTTTTAGGAAAAAATTTTGATTTACCTATTTAAAGAGGTTATTCCTATGTTTTAAATAATCGATGAGGTAGCTTCTACATACTAGAAGTGTAACTATGAACCATTTTAACTCAAGGATATTACCTTAGATTTTTGAAAGAAATTATTTTATAATTAACATATAAACACATTAAATTAAGAACATAACATCATGAAAATTACTCCAAAGCACAAACATGAAATTGCAAAATGATCATCTAGTTGTGGAAAATAATCTAAATAGAACTAGCATGCATGGACATTATGGAATATCCTTAAATCATAGAAATGATTTAAATGCATGAAATTTGCATAATAACTCCTAAGTCATGGAAAATGACTTAAATATCTTTAAAATACATAAAATTGCAAGAAAATCCTTTGACATGAAAAATGACATAAATGACATTGAAATGCCTGAAATGACAGAAGTCCCTAAGTCATTAGAAAATAACTACATGACATCACAATTCATGAAATTGCCAAAGTCTTTAAAACATGTCAAATCACTAAAATAACCTTAAAATACATGAAATTGCATAAAGGGTCCTAAATCTTAGCAAATTACTAAAATGAACCTAAGATGCTTGAAATTGCATAAAAACATGGCAAATTATTAATATGACCCTAAGATGCATGAACTTGCATAAAAGGTCCTAAATCATGGTAAATTACTAAATTGGTGTAAAATTCATGGAATTACATAATAACCCCTAAATCATGAAAAATTACTAAAATAGCCCTAAAATGCGTGGATTGCAATAATCCTAAGACGTGAGAAATTACTAGAATGACTTTAAAATTCATGATAAAACATAAAATAGTCCTTTTAAGCTTCTACCACCTCTAAATGCGCCCATAAACATTTTTTTCTACAAACATATAAATATGGCATAAAAGTAAATGTCTTTATCATTATGCATAGCAACTTGGTCATAATCATAATATTCTCCCAAGGAATGCATAGATTATCACAATGCATGAAAATATCATAAAATGCATTTCATATATGAATTTGAACATAAAATGGCCTATAGCATGAACATATATAAGTACATTAACATACATGGTAAAGTTACCATACTAACAATAATTTCTTGGAAAATGCATGGACATTGAAATCATGATCATAACGCATGAGAATATCCAAAAATGCATGAATCGTACATAACATGAAGAATGCTTAGCATGGGATAACTAACAAAGTTAAGAACAAAGAAAACAACATGGTGAAAACAACCATAAATTTGCAAACCTATTTTGAAATCAATGAAAATAAGTTTTTCATGATGAAAAGTTGATTTTTAGAAAACGTTTAACAAAAATCAGTAAAGAAAACCAAAAGAAAACATTTGAAGATCATAGCTTAAGATTTGGCCATAAACATGGTTTTCATACCTTTGGCCTAAATCATCACCTAAGCATAGCTTTGGATCCTCAAGCTTACAAAAGATGGAAAGAAAAATGTTAAAGAAACAAAGTAAAAAAAATAGAGAAATCACCTCAAACTAGACTTTCTTTGTTAAGAACCAACTCTCCCTCTTTTTTAGATGCCCTATGAGGTTTAAAACCTTTCTTGGTTGATCAACCATGATCCTTATGCACTTTTATTGAAATTTTAACAACTCATCCAAACGTACTTACAAGTAATCCTTTTAAACCTTAGGTGATCTAATCAAAGGTAGAAGTCCTCATAAATGTGGCATGGTTTTAGTTGAGTTCAGTGGACAATCTTAGCTACATGGCTTCAGAGAGAAACCTACTCAATATGGCCATATCTTGGTTCCATGTAAGAAAGAGCTTTTAACTCTAACCCAAAATAGCACCCAATTGAATCTTAGCTGAACTAAACTTGAAATAGTTAGAAAACAATCAAACTAGATGCCATTTAGATCCTAAGTATGATTAAAGCATTAAATATATTTATCTTAAGCTTGCTTAAGCTTTAATGGCTTAATCAATATGGGTGGTTCTCATGCCTATGTTTCAATGCAAAAATGTTTATGAAGGACCTCTTATATAGTTATAAAGTATATAAGGCTATTAGGAAGAAGAAATGTAAGAAGCTTTGGGTGAAAAAGCTTATTCATGATGAAAATTTTCATACAGTGTCGACAAATAGTGTTCGTATCGATTTAAGTGCTTCTAGAACAAAAAATCCATGAAAAACATGACATTGTATCAATACAATATGGCCTTGTATTAACACAATGCATGTTCCAAGCCTTGATGGCCAAATCACAATGATGTATCAAAACATTAATGAAACGTATCTATACATTATCATGAATTTCACAAAACTAAAATTTTTTTCACTTTTTTTTAATATGGACCCTAGGGATTTGTTTGACATTAATTCATGTTTCAATACATAACACCTAGTAGTCATCCTTTATTATTATTATTATTTTATTTTATCTCTTTCTAATTAAGTCTAAGACTTCAAAATTTGGTCTAGGAAGAGAAATGGTTGCATTTCATTCAAAAAAGTCTCTGATTGGGCATGGTTTGTTCCAAAGAGGCCCAGAAAAAATTAGTTGTCTACAAGAATGGTATTCAAATGTAGCCTTTGATTAAAACATTTTTCATATATTTGAGAGAGTGATGTTACTTGTAAAAAGATCAGAGATTTTTTGCCATTGGTGCTTGAATTTAAAAGAATGAATTTTGCTTTCTAATTTTTTTTGGTATTTTGATTTTTGATCTTTTTTTATTCATTCAATTACTATAATATGATTGAAAGAATTTAGATTAAAAAATAAAATAAATGGAATATGAATAGAGAAGTTATACATAGCTTAAAATGGTGTGAAAAGAAAGTTAAAATTTTGCTATCTATTTTAGACTTTTGATAAATTTAAAATAACATCTTCTTTAAATAATTTTAAAAATATGAAAAAAGTCTTTTTTTTTAAATTTTACTAGGGTAAATAAATGACAATAGAAAGCTTTAAGAATTCCATAACTGAAATTGATAAAAAAAATGGAAAACAAAATTAGGGAATGTGCCATTCTTTTAAATCATAGTTACAGATTTCGTTGCAGACATAGACATTACATAACTTATCGTAATCATCACAAACATGATTTTTTTTTCAAAAAATTACATTTTAATACATTATTATTTAATATTCATCATGATTTTATAGCATATTTTTTCATATTCACTATGGCCTACTTGCTTTGCCTTCAACCCCTAAAACCTCACTCATTATTAAGATAAGGGATTAATATTGCGATCTTAGATGTGTTTTTAGTCATGTCATATTTATGCAATTATCGATACATCCTAACATCTTCTTTTTTCGTATGGCATGCTATGACTTAAAAAAGAAAGGGAAAATAAGCTTGCTTTTGGATCATCCCTTGATTAGGATTTAACTAAGCATGATAGAGTAAGTGTTGAGAAGAGGGCTGTTGGATGAATCGCTCATCCAACTGGTCTTGGATGGCCATTACAAAATAATAATGACTTAGAGTCACCACCAATCATTTAGGGCTATGTATGATTGGGTACACATTAAAAACAACGATTTCAAGTTACGAAACTTGAAACATTGATTTTACAAATTACGTATACTAGAGTTTGTTTAAAGTGGTCTAGGAGTCGGTTATGCATGGGGAAGGATTAGTACTCCCACGATGCCCAAAATTGGTACCATTTACCATAAATTGTCAAAGTCTTAATTTTCCTTGATTTTGTATGTGATCATTAATTATGTGTAATCCCTTTCTTATGAATGCAAATTTTTTAATAATGTATTTGAGGTCTTATGATAAAAGGTTAATTAATATCTCTCTATACAATCCATGAGAGAAGAGAAACATAAAGGATTCGGTAAAATAAGGTCTAGATTGATTTAGAAAATGATACTTTATATTAAGCACTAGAGGGATACTAATGTAAAACATTGCCTCGGTTTAATAAAATTTGAATTTTTTAAAAATATGAATGTAAATCATCATCAAGAAGAGAAACAGGTTAGTATGACATACAGAAATATAATAAAAGTTACATTAAAGATGACAAAAATAGAAAAAAAAGAGGAATGATCAGGATGTATTTTGTAATTAACCTTGATTATTGAGGAATAATCGAATTGACACTTTTGGACATGTTTGGATTTAATGGCCATCTTAGAAATAAAAAAGTTGATAAAAGGTCCGAGGATGCTTAAAGAAAAGGAAACATAGATTTTTAATATATTTTTAAATACTAGGTTAAACTATCCTTTCGAAAAGAGAGATTTTGAATGATTTTTGAAAATAAAAAATTTTAATATATTATTTTGAAAAAACATGATTTTAAAATGGAAAGTCAAAATTTTTAAATAAGAAAGGGAAATTAATTTTGAAAACATTGTAAAGTTTTGATCTGAGCTTCAAGGGGCCTAGTTATGACTCATGACATCATAAGAAAAACCATTAAATATATTTTGAGCCATTCAAATGATTAAAAATGATGGTTTAGAAAAATCCAAATAAATTTTCTCAAGTTCAGTAAAAATAGAGGATAGCATCATGTTGTCTACTTTCTTAAATTTATTTTGGTTTAGACAAATGGTTTTTAGTGGCAAACGAGGTATTGCTTGAAAGTTAACTTGATAAGGATTAATGTAAAAATATGCTGAAAATCCTAGAAAATCACTTTCTTAGCAAAATTAGTTTTGAAATAGGGTCTCAGTCAACATTGATAGCAAGTGCTAGAAATAAGTAGCAAAATTTGAAAAATTATCTTGAACTCATTTATAATCGTTAAATTGCAAACAACACCTTAGAAAGGGAATTTTGTAGACTTTTCAAGAAAAATGTTTAAAAAATCTATAAAAATTATTTGATGGGTTAAAATTACGCAAACAGAATGTGAATCACTAATCTAGGGGTTTCATATAGCAAAGGTTTAAAAAAATCATAACTTCTACATCTGGAATGATTTTAGCATCAAATGAGGTACCGTTGTAAAGGTAATTAAAGTCCTTTCTAGAAAAGAGACTAGAAAATTCTTAAAAAAATCATTTTAAGTCCAAAAACAACTTTCCAAATAGGGATTACTATGCTGCTAGTGCCAAAAGAGGCGTTTCTTCTGGTTAACACTTTTATATTCACGTGCTTGAGAGTTATGAATGTCTAATCGCTCAGGTCCATGGTAGTGAAGTAATGAAGAAAACAAGCTCCCATAGAGTAGGCTACCAAACTGTCTGCTATCCACACTAATAGTAATAATAGGCTCAAAACAAGGTTTAAACTAAATATCTAAAAGCACTTTTGATTTTGGATTAATATAGAATTCACTTAACCCAATGAGGCCATGATTCCAAACATTTTTTTGATATATCCTTAAGATTGAGAACCAATATTTTGAAAACCCTAAATCCATACTAATCCTATTGATTAGGGTTAGTATAGACTCAACCTAGATTTTCTTTGAAAATAGATTTTTATGAGCATTTCAAAGATATTTCAACAAACATATGATCAACTAAACTAAGTAAAGATATCAAACATGAATAAACACTCAAAACAACAAACTATCCATGCACTTTAACAAGGGAATCATAGTGAAAATGCATCCTAAGGTATGGTCAAGATTAAAATATGCTAGGTTAAGCATTCATATATGAAATAAGCATGTTAAGATGAAGAACATGGCAAGAATGCATGACTAGAGGCTATTTTAATGTCAATAAGAGATATGGCATTCCACTTTTATCAAAATGCCATTAAGACACCAAAAAATCATTAAAATCCAATAGTTACTACAAACAAAGCCACAATAATGCATGGATGCCTTAATATGGTCATGGGAACATAAAGGTTTGCTAAGATAATGATGATAAAGAAAAATAAAAAATGAAAGCAAGAAAGGATAAAAAATATACCCAAATGGAAGTTTGAACTTTTAGCTATATCCTTAAATAGCAATCCAATAATTTCTAGCTCACTTTATTCCTTTCCTTTGATATAGATTAGCAATAAAAGAATAAAAAGAGAGAGCTTTTAGTTATGGTGGCTATATAGGATAGTTTTAGGGTAGAGATAAGGGAAATGAGATGTTTTTAAAGGGTTTCTGGAAGGGCGAAAGGGGAGCTACAAAAATGGAGTTTTAGGAAAGCTTCCAGTTTTTTTTTGTGTCTGGAATGAAAAGTCCTCTCTTTTAGCAGAGTAAAAATTAGATTATATAGTGGATAATTTTAGCCATTAAGATAACCTAGCAATGAAGGTATAAAAGACCTTTAGCATGCATAATGTGATGCCTTTTTTTACCAATGTGATGCCTTTCAACATTTGATTAGTTAATCTTGATTCTTGCTAGAAAAGAAAACCATGCACTAGCTAATCAAATAAGTAATCTCAGGTTCATCATTCATAAAATCTGATTTCCTATTAAATACCTTTCTGCCAAGCTCAATAGGCCTTTCTAAAATATGTTAATCCAATGTTAAGAGCCTAAAAATTAAATCCACATGATTTGTATGAAGTTATAGATGATATTGGATGCTTTTTAAACCAATGTCATGATCAAATTTGAGTTTTGAAGTCATGGCATGAAAGAAGGAAAAATATCTCAAATTATGCTAATAATAGCTTTATTTATTGATACATTGATCGATAAATTAAACAAAAAACCAAAAATGTATCAATACTTTGAATATGGTATCATTCCAAAGCATGGCATATCGATACCAGCAAGCCTGTATCGATACTAAGCTTGTTGTATTGATACATGCACTCTTATATCTAAACTCATTAGCCAAAATCATGATTCTTTTGCTTACTAATTCTTTGATCACTTCTGATGATTTTCTTATCACTCTGATGTATGAATTGCTGAGAGAACATTCTCTTTGTTCACTTTGACTTTAAGCATAACTAGGGTATAACATTTGCTACTACGAGTTAGATGGCTTATTCCCATAAGGTCGATTATGGTTACTTGTTGGCTAGATTCCCTGGTCATCACTACTATGTTGTCATATTTCCATAGCATTACTTTTATCCTCTTTATATGAGAAACAAGATGGAAGCTGAAAAATCATTCTCGGTTTAGGCTGCATAGGTGTGATTTTGGTATTTGGCTAATTGGCAAATAGGATTAATGGTCTTCTAACTCTATAGAGAGGAACTTTCTTATTTTTTGCAATATTGATAGAAACATCCATGTCTTCCTCTTTTTCTTCATAGAACTCACTTTTTGAATGGTTTATATCCTTATGCCAATCTTAAGAATTTTGAACAATGTTGCAAAGTGCGCTTTTTTGTCTATAATTGCAACAATAGGATCTGGCAAGCTCTTCATCTTGATATTGGCTTGTTAATCCTACTTTTATAAATGCCTCTCATACATTGCTTATTGGCATTTTAACATCTGCAACATTTTTCTTGACCTAACAATGCTTCTTATTAATCATAACATTCACTCTTTGTTCTATATGGTTTGGGAGTGGATTACCTCTAACATTAGTTTTTATTCCTTATTTAATTTTAATCAACTGTATTTTTTGTAAGCCTTGAACTTTTCTCTAAAAGAAAGTGTAATTTTTAATGCTGTGAACTTATGCTTAGCATGATACTCAAAATAGGCATTCTTGTCATACCATTTAGGATACCTTAGAGTTATAGATACTGGAGCTACCAATTGACCTGCCGATAAGCGAGCGTAAACCTCTTTATACAAATAAGAAAGCAAGTTGAAATACTCTCTTTTTGAAGTGCTTGTTGTTTGTTTGATGCTCGGTGTTACTTTTATCATTAGACATAGTACTCTAAGTAGAATTTTGACCTTAGTTTAATAAAAGATTCATGGTCAGATTAAATCCAGTAGAGTGTAACAATTATGGTACTGGAACATAAAGGTTGAAACCTAGAATATGCCACACTAGAGAAATACATAATTGATATTGAATAAGGATTTTGGGTGGTCTTAGTAGGGCTTTTGCTAATAATATTCACTTTCTTATCTTCACCTTTGGTAGTAGATTTCTCGGTAAAACTGAAAGATTCCTCTTCTGACATCTTATCGATCTTTATGGTGTTGTCAATCGTTTCTTCGAATATCACCATATTAGCAAAATTCTTTTTACCATTCCGTACTAACTTTTTATAGTAAAAAGCTAGTATAATGCTGACAAAAATGACTATCATCTCTTTTTCAATTAGTTGAGGGTAAACCTGCGTTGCCTCTTCTTGCCACTTTTAGGCATATTGCCTAAAATTTTTTATAGTTTTTTTCCATGTTCAATAGCGAAATATGATCTAGGGCCCAATCAAATACATACTTATACTAATCTAGGAAAGCCTGAGCCAAATCTAGCCATGACATAATTCTAATCGGGTCAAGCTTTATATACCATCTTATAGTTGCTCTGGTTAAACTATCTTGACAATAGTGTATTAATAGTTTCTCATTGTCTAAATGCCTAGCCAACTTTCAAAAGTACATATAGATATGTGCAATAGGGTATGTGGTCCTATCGTATTTATTAAAATTTGGTACTTTGAACTTAGGTGGGATAACAAGGTTTGAAACTAAGCGTAAGGATTCAACATCTATAATTCTAAACTTATCACTATTTTCTATGGTTCTAAGGCATTTTTCTAATAGTTTACACTTAGCTTCATTTTCAACAACCTTGGCACACTTTGAACAGACTATTTTTTTGTTTTATTTTTTTATCAAGGTCTAGAACTAAAGGTGTGAGAGCGATGACCCCATATTCACATTGTCATATTCCTAAGCCAGATGTAATGTTGTCATAAGGTTTATATAGATGAATGATTGAGCATGTGGGATTAGTGATATTGGAGGTAACTATTCTTAGAATGCTTCTTCAAGAGTGTTGTGACCTCAGTCTCTCTATCCAGATTAACTTTAGCATTGGTTGGTTCTTTACCCTTATTGATAGTGTTTGTTTACCCTTTATCCCTTAAGGCAACATCAAGTAGTCTTGTTAATTCAGCAACTTGATTTTATACTTCATTAGCCTTATGAAGCATTTGCTCCTAAGCTTCTCAATGAATAATTTCAAGCCTCTTAGTATGACCAAGCTGATCATTTTTTATTGCCTTCTAATGTAGATGGGTATTGCATTGATGTTGGATGTTTGACTCTGTATTTTGAGGACCCTTGCACTTTAAAGTGATGTTGGATTAGACTTATTAATATGATACATATGATGTATACATGAATGAAGATGAAATTATGTACATATGATTATATTATGGAAAAACTATAATTAAACAAATAAAATCATGTATGCAAATGCAAGAGATAGTTGGATTTTAGATCAACATTAAAATAAGTATCTTTTGTAAACACCTCATTTTGTCCTCACCATCATCTAAGGCATCGAAGGCCATTATCTACAATACTGAAGGTCATCATCTTGGCATCCTTGGAGTTACACGAATAAGCATGGCTTAATTTCCCATTATTTTTTACCAAAGAAAGTAATTTAGAAAGCCAAAGGTACATGTAAGTCATTGGTGCATAGGTATTAATACCAAGCTCTTATCCACTAAAAATTAAAATGTTCACATGTAGTACTGATAGAAAAAGGTTTCCTATTAAGAGCTAAGGTGTGACATCTACACTTAGCATGTTTGTATCGATAGAGGCCTATGTAGTAGCTAAAATTGTGATTTTTGGCCAAATACATCAATACTCAAGCAAGAATATTGATAGAAACCCATGTAGTATTGATACATATCTCTAAGTCTCAAGATTGAGAACATTTTTCTTTGCTTTTGGTATCGATATATGTTTTATTGTGTTGATACTCATGGGCAAAAATTGCTCTATGTATCGATACAAAATGTTTTGTATCGATAAACTAAGGCATTTTTGCTTAATTCAAGCCATTTTTCAACATTTGTACCATTAATCTAAAAATCCAACTTAAACATGTTTCTTCATTAAAAAATCATCAAAATTCATAGTAAACGTCAACTATGACTTGTAATTAGATTTAAACAAAATTTGAGGCCTAAGTGGCAATTGACAATGGACATTTATGGCATTATACAAGTTGCTAAAGGCTCAGGATGATTTTTCTCAATGCTTAGTTGCATAAAGTTGCCTTAATCCACTATTTTTGCTGAGCAAACCAATGAGTTTACATGGTAGTTGATCATAGTACCTTGTTTCTACATAAGGTACAACACCAAAATCCTGTAATACCCCTACTTTCTTTTTTTTTTTGTTTTCATATTCACTTGGCTATATATGCCAACTCTAGCTCAACTAAGATAAGAGAGGCATAGACTCAAAAGACACTCTAGAGTAGAAAACTTTACTATACACACATATTCTCAATAGAAAGCACTCACTTTCATACATTTTTTTCATAATTCTTAGCCATTAAAAAAACAAAAACCATTTTCTATTCCCTTAGCTTTTTAAAACTAGCATTAAAAACCCTCTTTAAACCCTCTATTCCACTTATATTTTCCCTCAAAACTCCCTTCTATCCTCGCTTTAACTGAAAAGCTCCTTATTTTCATCATTTTATCTTTACTCAACATCAAAAGATGGCAGAAGCTAGGTCCAAGGTTATTGCTCAAAAGAAAAGAGTTAAAGCTTAAAGCTTTAGGTATATTTTCCCCCTTACTCTGTTTATGTTCTTATTTTTCAGCATTCGTATCATTCTAGTAACCTCTTTATGTTACCATGACCTTTCTAAGATTCTCATGCATTGTTACGGCCATAGTTATGGTAGCCTTAGGATTTTGATTATCTTTTTGATGCCTTGATATTGCTTGGATGGTTAAACATGGCATGCTTTATTTTCACCTTCACAATAGTCTCTGTTCATGCATTTTTTATCATGTTTCATCCACCTTCACTTGCCTAACTTATAAAACTTAAATGTTCATCTTAACTTGACTAGGAGGTAAACTATTTTCAAATGGAAAAGATATGTTATGCCTTAGTTTGGGCTGCAAAAAGGCTTTGATAATACATGTTGTATCATACCACCTGGTTGATCACTAAAATGGACCAAATCAAATATCTATTTCAAGCACCGACTTTGTTAGGAAGGACAGCTAGATGACAAGTTTTATGTGAATCAGAAGGCAATTAAAGGGAGTGTTATTGCCAAGCCAAGCACTTGATGATTATCAGCCATTGAATTTTGACTTTCTTGATGAGGATTCAATGAATATTTTAGAGGAAGAAGAAAAAGAGCTATCGAAGGAGTTAGCATGGAAAATGTATTTCGATGGAGCATCAAATGCTTTAGGCCATGGAATTTGGGCAATTTTAATATCTCTAGAAGGAGACTATTACCCTTTTACTGCTCGATTAGACTTTAATTATTCAAACAATGTAGCAGAATATGAAGCATGTGTTATGGGATTTCAGGCAGCTGTAAAGAGAAAAGTTTAATTATTAAAAGTATATGGGACTTGACCTTGGTGATTTATCAATTACGTGAAGAATAGGAAACTTAGGATTCAAGGATGCAACAATATAAAAGCTAATTCTAGAATTGCTTGAAGAGTTCGAGCAAGTAAAATTTATTCATTTGACTCAAGATGATAATCAAATGGCTTATGCTTTAGCCATGTTGGCTTCAATGTTTAAAGTAAATAAGGGGCAAGAGGTAACACCAATTCAGATTAGCATATACGAGTCTTTTACATACTATTGCAATGTCAAAATAGAAGTAAATGGTCTCACATGGTATCACAACATCAAAAGATATCTCAAGAATGAAACATACTCAGATAATGCCTCTGAGACTGATAAAAGAACTTTAAGGAGATTAGTGATGAATTTTGTTTTGGATGGAGAGATTTTTTCCAAGAAAAGTTATGATCAAGTGTTACTAAGGTGTGTTGATGCTCCCGAAGGACAAAAGATATTGGAAAAACTGTATGAGGGGATTTATGATATCTATGCGAATGGATACAAAATGGCAAAGCAAATCTTGAGATTGGATTATTTCTGGATGACCATGGAAGGTGATTGTATTAAATATGCCTGAAAGTGTCATAAATGCCAAGTCTATGCTAACAAGATCTATGTATCAGCTTCACCATTGCATGTCGTAACCGTGCCATGTCCTTTCTCCATATAGGGCATGGATGTTATTAGACCAATTACCTTTGTAACCTTAAACCGTCTTCGTTTTATCTTGGTCGCTATTGATTACTTCACCAAATGGGTTGAAGCAGCCTCTTATACAAATGCGACAAGGTTGATGGTGATAAAATTTTTAAGGACTAACATCATTTATTGATTTGGGATCCCTAAAAGAATTATAGCAGATAATGCCTCATATTTGAATAATAAATTAATACAGAGTTGTGCACCTAGCTTAAAATTTCTCATCATAATTCGATAACCTATCGACTAAAGATTAACATAGCTATAAAGGCAGCTAATAAAAATATTAAAACATTATAGGGAAGATGGTAGAAACCTATAAAGATTGGCATGAGAAGCTCCCCTTTACCCTTTTGGCTTATAGAACTTCAGTTTGAACTTCAACTGTGGCAACACCTTATTCGTTAGTCTACAGTATAGAGGCTATCTTACCAATTGAAGTAGAGATCCTTTTACTCTGAGTTTTGATCGAAACTAAGTTAGAAGAAGCTAAATAGGGTTTAAGATCATTATGAGCAATTAAATTTCATTGAAGAAAAAAGGCTAAAAGCTATTCAACATGGGCAGATGTACTAAAAAAGAATGATGAGAATGCATGATAAGAAAATTCATCCCAAGAAATTCTATGAGGGAAAATTGGTACTGAGAAGAATCTTGCTACGACAAAAAGATATTTGAGGCAAATGGGCACCCAATTAGGAAGGGCCTTATGTTGTCTAGAAGACATTTTTAGGAGGAACGTTGGTATTGACAGAGATGGATGAAGGAAATTTACCAAACCACATTAATTTGGATAATATAAATAAATGGATGAAAACCCAAAAAGGCATCCATTTAAAAAGATTAAAAAATAAAAAAATAAAAGGATAAAAACCTAAAAAGGCATCCATTAAAAAAATCAAATGAAAACCTGAAAAGGGTATCTAATCAAAAGTGGTATGAGGGGGAGACTTTAGGTTGAAAGCTCAAATCGACAACTCAAACATTTAAGAGGAATAGATAAAGCATAATTTGTCGGAAGAGTAAGTTTAAAAAGGCATAGTATGATCACAGGCATCTTCAAGAGATCGAACTTCATGAAAGTAAACTTTTTGTTCAAAGGAAATCTTTGAAAAACTAATTAGGAGATCTCATTTTTTTAAGTAATATCTAAGTCTTTTTTGTACTTTATCACTTTTTTTAAAATAATCAATGTTGTATCCTCTTTCTTTGTTACAATACAAATACATATTTTCATTCATACCTTTGTTAATTAGTCTTTTGGACCATGTTAACATTTCTACTAGATGATAATTAATGTTTTGAGCAAATAAAAATCAAGGAGAAGATGACAAATTGATTTCTCTTATTACTTTGAACAAGATGAAAACATTGTAGGGCTCTTAGTCAATAATCTAAAGTGTTTCAAATATTTTAGAAAGCATTAAGGCGGATGAACTACATATTTCCCATCATGCTCTTCTTTTTTAAACTGTATCAATTTGTTTTGGCTATTAATGAAAATTTTAGAAACCGTATATTTCCCTATCATGCTCTTTTTCTTCAGCCTATCAGTTTGTTCTAACTACTAATACAAATTTTAGAAACTATATATTCCAAATGATGTTCCTCTTTTTCAATTCCTAGATGATATTGGTGCATCACCTAGTTTGACTTTTCAGGAATAAGTGTATCATGTCTACAATAACCTCTAAAGATGTCTTTAAATTTGAATTCAAGCATTAGCTCCCTTTGCCAAAAAAAAAGAGATCTCCAATGTTTTTTAAACATGTTTTCGATCTTCAAGCAAAAATTTAGGTTTATTCAATTAAGTGAAAGAGAAATATCTATCACATTTTCTCCAAAATAGGTTGGATAAGACATTGATAAAGAAAATTAAAGTATGAAAACTTATCATATACATTATTCATGCATTTGCATTCACATTTGATAATTTACAGATCTTATGTTAAAAAAAGCCTTTGGATACATTAATGTTTCGAAAATGAAAAGTAAACCTCATATTCCTTTAGGTAATCCAAATATGAAGCATTTTCATCATTTGACTATATTGGTTTTACCTAGGTCAACTCTTTTTATTGGGGTTACATCCTAGTTAAGCCTTTAGGCATAGGTTATATCATAATCATCCTCATTTACTATATTGGTTTCACCCTGGTCGATCCTTTTGACTTAGGACTATATCCAGGATATCTTTATTTGATTGTATTGGTTTTACCCTGGTCAACCTTTTACACCTAGGTTATTCATTTGACTATATCGGTTTTACCTTGGTTAACCTTTTAGATCGAGGATTATATCTTGGTCATTCTTCATTTGACTGTATTAGTTCTGCCTTGGTTATCCCTTCAGATTCTAAGATTTTATCCTAGTCATCCTTATTTGACTTGTTAGTTTCATCTTGGTCTAACAGTACCTATGTTGATTTACAAGTTTTTCCTAATTAGCTCTCACCTAAGTTGACTTGTCGGCTTTGTCCTAGTTAAACCTTACCTATGTTGACTTGTCAGTTTCATCCCAATCAGCTCTTACCTAAGTTAACCTATCAACTTCGTCTTAGTCAACCTTTTTTCATTTATTGACTTATTGGTTTTATCTTGATCAAACCTCTTTTTTATTTATTGACTTGTCAAGTTCATCCTAGTAAACACTTTTCATTTATTGGCTTATCGATTTTATTTAGCCTTTTTTTATATGTTGACTTATAGATTTTGTCTTAATCAACCTGTACTTTTGTTGATTTGTCGGCTTTGTCCCAATCAACTCTTTTCATTTATTGGCTTATTGGTTTTATCCCCATTAACTTTTTTATATATTGACTTGTAGGTTTTATCCAGATTAACCCATACCTTTATTAACATGTCAACTTTATCCTAGTCAACTCTTTTATTTGTTGGCTTATCGATTTTATCCTAATCAACCCTTTTTATATGTTGACTTGTAGGTTTTGTCCTGGGCAACCCACACCTTTGTTGACAGTAGGTTTCATCCTAGTCAACCCGTACCTTTATTGACTTATCAGTTTTATCCCAATCAACCTTTTTCATTTGTTGAATTGTTGGTTTTGTCCTAGTCAACCTTTTATTTTTGTTAACTCATATATTTTGTCTCAGTTGACCATATCTTTGTTGACCTATAAGTTTTCCCTCAGTAAACCTCTTATCTCTATTGACTTGTATGGTTTTATACTAATCAGCTTCTTTTATTTGTTGACCAGCTTGTTTTTGTCTCAGTAAGCTACCTGTGACTTTTGTCTCGCATTAGTCGCTGTTTAATTTAAGATTTTTCCTTAAGGTTAATTAGCTTTTATTTTTGCTTTAAATTTAATTTCCAAAGCTTAATGACCTGATAAAAATCATGTATACGTGGTCTTTACCCAATTTTTTATTCTCAGTAATGCCCAAAAAAGGCCAACTATAGATCCTTATTTTGTTTGGGTCTCATTTCTAATAATCTTGAATATCTGAGATCAAGAACTTAACGGCCATCCTCATTGGGACTGATATTTTTCAAATGAATAAGACATTTTCAAGGCCTTTGGATAACCGTAATTTTACTTGATGAAAAAATGCCATTTGAAGATTGATATCGGATGAAAAGACAAGTATTCAAAAAGAAATTTTGTTTTTTTAGTATTTTCTTTCTCAATTCAAAAAATCATTCCTGCAGATGAAATCACGATCAAATTTTTCATTTTCATGAATTTTTTGAGATTTTTTCGTAACGCTTGGAAAATTGACTATCGTACATTTTTACCGACACTTGTGCAGTATGCATGCAAATATGCATTCCAAAAAATATAAAAAATTCATATTGATATTTTATACCATAAGGTGTCAAGTTGTCCATTTTTGTAATTAGTTTTGAATTTTTTATTGTACGGTGAATATTATAATTTTGAAATTTTTCTTGATAAAATTATTTTGAATTCTAAATTTTAAATTTTTATCTTTACCATTTTATAAATCAATATTTTGGATAATATATTTTATTCAATTCATTTTTATAAGTTTTAATGTATTCTTTGAAATTTTTTGATCCTAAAATACGAGCTTTCTTTTAATTTGTAAAATTTTCGGTAAAATTTTCTTGAGTTTTTAACTTTAAAATTCTTTAAATGTTTTCATTTAACCACCTTCAAATCAGTTTTAAAAACTCATTTTATTTTATGAGTTTTCCATTTTTATTTTGAATTTTCTTGTTTTCAAGATACGAATTTTTTTTACTTTATAAATTTTTTGAGAGAAAATTTTTGAGTTTAATATTTTTAAAATTAATTAAATATTTCTGTTAAAATTATATTCACTCATTTTTTTAAATTTCAATTTATTTTATGAGATTTGCAGTTTTTCCAAAATAACAATATTTTTATAGAGGTTTTCTCGTAAATTTTATGAGTTTTGAGTTTTGAATTTTTTTCTTTTACACATAAGACTTTTCAAAAAATTTTTTGTATAATTCAATACTTGAAATCTTTATAATTTTTTAATTATTAATTTTATTTTATTTTGACAAAATCTCTTTAATGGGCCTAAAAATTTTAACTTTTGCAAATAAGCCTAATAAGCCTATTAATTTCTCAACAAGCGAAATAACTTTACTAAGCTCATTTTCTTGATTTTTTACCAAGCTCATTTCATTCTCTAAAAGCCAACAAAGCCTAATTTTATCTCTAATTTTCTTACAAAGTCCACTAACTTTTTCTTTAAATTTTTTATTTATTTTTATATCAATTATTTTGATTTGAATACTGATTTATTTTTATTTAATTTCTATATGGTTTAATTTTTAATTGGATTTGTTATGTTGAATTTTTTTGAGTACATCGACTTTTATTTATGATCAGTTTTTCATGGAATTTCCAATTAGGCTTTTATGCACCTTATTGCATTTTTTTTCTACTTCTAAGATTATGTTTACTTGTAAATTCATAATGTCATTTTACTTTTACATAATTAATTTTATAATTTGCCAATTTAGTTGCATGAAACCTAATTTGGTTTGAATTAAATTCTTTTCCAATTGATTTAGTTTCATTCCAACTAATTCCATCAAGCTAACCAAAATCATCATTTCACCTGAACTAACATAATCACGACAATGTAAATGGTGGCTTGTAAGAAAAGATGATGAAGGCATGGGCTTATGACAACATTTATTACTTGTCCAACCTTACAAGTAAACTAAACATCAAACAAATTAAAAAAAAAAAGAAAAAAATTGAATGAGAAAAAGATATGACATTCAGCCAAGGAGGATGAAAATCCTCTATGGCTGAATCCTCATCCCTATAAATATGTGTTATTACATGTGTGGGAGTTTTTTTTGGAGAGCAAAAAAAAAAAAAAAGATAACCTTTAAAAAAACTCTCAAAAGGTATAATCTCTACTTAAATCTTTGAAGTTTTGTTTGTTTCGTACATTTGTCTTCTCTTTGGTGAGCCAAAAATATGCTTAAGTTCATAGATTTTTTTTATCCATGTTGAAAAACTAAGCATAATGGCCATGAACTAATTTCCTTGATTTTATTTTATTTTATTTTTTCTTCTTGTTAGTAAATTATTTTTCTACATGAATCATGTTTATGTTGATATGCATTGGTTTTGGTGTTGTGTTTGTCATATATGTGTCCATATATTTTATTTCGTTTAGTGTTTTCTTGTTATTATGGTGAAATCACATGTTTATATACTTATTTTTATAATTTTATCACATAATGGTGCTAATTTTTGTTAAATAAAACATGAATATGTGATTATTAAGTTTAAAGAAATTGATAGGTAGATTGTGTAGGTGTTGGCCAAAATTCATGCTTGTATATATGTTTTTGTGGTCATTTTATAAATATAAAAAATTAAAAACATTTAAAAAAATTTGTTTAGACCTATATCCTTGGCCAAAGCACATTTGCACCCTTAGGAGTGTATTTCATGCATTTATCCAGTTAAAATACCTTTTTTTAGCTTTGGGGTCTTTTGTAATTTTAAAAAGTTTAAGGACTTTTGTGTAAATATTGAGAAATTTATTCTAGGAGCAGAAAGGAGTGATTGAATTTTGCTTGTGATTTTTTATGTGAC
Organism: Adansonia gregorii; assembly: GCA_038382025.1. Classification (NCBI taxonomy): domain Eukaryota; kingdom Viridiplantae; phylum Streptophyta; class Magnoliopsida; order Malvales; family Malvaceae; genus Adansonia; species Adansonia gregorii. The sequence goes on along the minus strand of JBBYHO010101162.1, from coordinate 20,393 downwards.
TTTTGTGATTATTTTAATTCATTTGAAGCTTAATTTTACATTTTAATCATATAAGGGCCAATTTGTAATTTTAGGAAAGTTTAAGGGCTAGTTTACAAATAATAGAAAATTTTGTTTTATGGTTAAAGGATTTGACCGAAAGCTCCATGGATAACTTGGAAACTGATTTTTGGGTATTTCATATCATGCTTTTGGTATTTTTCACACTTTATGGGGTATTTTGCAATTTCTCAAAGTTTAGGGCTTAGTTTGAAAAGAATGAAAAATTTTGTTTTTTGGTCAAAAGTGTTTGACCAAACCTTATTATGGATGTTTTTCATGTTTTACATATTGATTTTTACCTGATTAGTTGTATTTTGTGATCATTTAGGTTCTTTTTTTTTTACTTAGGTACCTATGTATAAAATTGAGAAAGTTTAGGGACCCTTAGCAAATTTAGCATTTCTAGGACAAAATGGTTATCTTTAGCATGAAATCATCCGCTTAGATTGTTTTAAATATTTTTAGCATTCCATTAGTCCTTTGGTGAGGTGCTAAAAGTATAAAAACCTTTCGTATTCTTTTGGTTCTACGTTAGGGTACAAAATATAATTTTTGAAAATTTAGGGACTTAATGGTATTTTTGCATGTTAGGTTATTTAAAAATTTTAACTTCTCATTTAGGGTGTTTTTGGGTCAAAAATTAAATATATCTTTTTCAGCATTTTAAACCAATTTAGGACTAATACTTAATTTTGAGAAATTTAAGGATTCATTAGCAATTTTTGTACTTTAAGCTATTTTTGTAATCTAAATTACTCATTTAGAGTAAAAATCATCATTACTTGTCTTTTTGAGTCCTTTAGGGGTACTAAGATACTTTTATGTCAAAGGTATACCTAGGGTATTTGCATAATTTTCCTTACTGGGATGCTTTTATGCTAAAAGTGAATGTTTAGGATTCAATCAGCCTTCTAAGATCATTTTAGTGTCCATTAGAGGTATCAGGATACTTTCATGTGAAAGATATACCTATGGGCATTTTTATAATTTTCTTTATCAAGATGCTTTTATCCCAAAGGTGAATGTTTAGGATTCATTTAGCCTTCTAAAGTCATTTTAGTGTCCATTAGAGGTATCGGGATACTTTTTTAAGGTCATTTTAATGTCCATTAGGGGTACCAGGATACTTTCATGTCAAAGGTATACTTAGGGGTATTTTCATAATTTTTCTCATCGAGATGCTTTTATGCCAAAGGTGAATGTTTAGGATTCATTTAGCCTTTAAAGGTCATTTTGGTGTCCATTAGAGGTACCGAGATACTTTCATGTTGAAGGTATACCTAGGGGCATTTTCATAAATTTATTCATCGAAATAAGCCAAAGGTAAACGTTTAGGATTCATTTGGCCTTTTAACATCATTTTAACGTCCATTAAAGGTACCGAGATACTTTTATATCGAAGATATACCCTAAAGGTCATTTTAGTGTCCATTAGAGGTATCAGGATACTTTTCTAAGGTCATTTTAATGTCCATTAGGGGTTCCAGGATACTTTCATGTCAAAGGTATACTTAGGGGTATTTTCATAATTTTTCTCATTGGGATGCCAAAGGTGAATGTTTAGGATTCATTTAGCCTTCAAAGGTTATTTTGGTGTCCATTAGGGGTACAGAGATACTTTCATGTTGAAGGTATACCTAGGGGCATTTTCATAATTTATTCATCGAAATAAGCCAAAGGTAAATGTTTAGGATTCATTTGGCCATTTAACATCATTTTAATGTCCATTAAAGGTACCGAGATACTTTTATGTCGAAGGTATACCCTAAAGGCATTTTCGTAATTTTTCTCACGTGATGCTTTTATGCCAAAGGTGAATGTTTAGGATTCATTTAGCCTTTCAAGGTCATTTTTGTGTCCATTAGGGGTATCATGGTACTTTCATGTCGAAGGTATACCTTGGAGGCATTTTTGTAATTTTCTCCACCATGATGCTTTTATGCCAAAGGTGAATGTTTAGGATTCATTTAGCCTTTTAAGGTTATTTTGGTGTCTATTAGGGGGTATCGAGATATTTTCATGTTAAAGGTATGCCCTAGGGGCATTTTGGTAATCTTGCTAGAACCAAGTCTTATGTGATTACAAGGGTATTTTTGCGTTTAAGGGACACATTAGTAATAGATTTGTCAGTTTAGATTGTTATTAAGTTTTAAGAAGTTTTATAAATATTTTTAATAAAATATTAAAATTTTCTTTTTAGAAAATTAAGGCAATGTCTCCAAGTTAAAATAATATGTAAAATTTCTTCAAAAATATGAGAGATGTTCTACAGATTATTTTAATATCGAGATATCCTTTTCAAAATAGACATCAGGATTTTATAAATTTTAGAAAAATAATAATAAAAACTTTTGCATTCCTCTAGCCTTCCATCAAGGTGCAAAAGATATTTTTAATTTTAAAACCTTTTGTGTTCCTCTAATTTTCCATTGGGATACAAAGGAGAATGATAAAAAGCTTTCGTGTTCTACTAGTCTTTCGATAGAGTACATAAGAGATTTTGACTTCTAAAATTCTAAAAACCTGATCTTCCTAATACGAAATAATAAATTTGATTTAAAAATTATTATTTTGGGAATCCATAATTAAATGCCATATGTTGAAACCAAATAAAAATTAAGATTTAAGTTAACATGTAATTAATAAGGTATCGATTTTCAGGCATCACGAAAAGGTCGATTCTTACTTGTGATTATAACCGACTCCTGGACCCTTTTATATGATCTCTGATATGATCGCAGGCCTTGGGGTTTGTATTCTAGGGTTTTGTAACCCTCAAAATACAAATTCTGATTGGTGACCAATCTAACCTAGCCCAAATAGATTGGTAGTGACTCCAAATAAATATTCATTTCATAATGACTATTTATGCTTAAGTTGAGTGAGTGATTCCTCTCGACTACTCGGTCCCTAAAATAAGAAAAGGTCAATAATGATTTGGCCTATAGAAATAAAAGAATATAAAGTAGTGATAAATTTAACAAGTATAGGAGTGAAGGCCATTTAAGTCAGGCTTGGTCAAGATTCATATCCAAGCCACATTGCTACACATCTCATTCATAACATTTTTGACAAAATACATGGTTTTTTTTGTAAAGAAAAAAATTGATTTTTGAAAAGAAAAAACCCAAATTAGATCTATGATACCTCTAATAAATAGAGAGTGGCATGGATTTAATATTTTTACTAAATTAATCCTCCAATTTTAGGGATAAATGAAACTTTCCAAGTTTATATTCATGGTTGAATAAAATGATGTTTCTTAGAAAAATGCGCTTTTATTTGTTAGAATATTAAGCCTTGATCTTGAGTTCAATGCCCTTAATAATGGCATTGTAAATAAGTTGCTTTATCATCCCAAACTACTCTAAGTCTTGGAATGAATTTCTGACATCTATGTCACCCATTCCTTCTTGTCATGAATGATCAAACGTCCTTAGCTCTAGTCTAGTCTTGAGAAACCCGAAAATGCTAAAAACTCCCTTGTTTTTGCTCTAACAACATTGTGCCACCATTAAAAAATTGTCTTCAAGACCAAACATATTTTTCTAGAATTTTCTGCTATTTTTCCTTGATAGTAAATTGAATTATCTTTTCAATAATGTCTCACTTGCACCCAGCTTATTCCAGATGAGGGGGTTATGATTTTTTGAACCTTCATTGTCTGGGAACCTTAGAACAAGCAAACTGCATTCTGTTTAGGCCCTTTCGGTCCACCAAATGATTTTTTTTTTTAATTTTTAAAATTTTTCCTAGAAAGTTTGTGAAATTTTTTTTCTGGAAAGGTATCATGTGCGATTTAATGATATTGAATGAGTCAGGATTATTTTCCAAAGTCCATTGTGCCTTTTCTTTATGCTGCCAGTGTAAGAACAAAACCAAGTTAAAAAATTTAATTCCAACTAGAAAGCAGTTTTCAATGCTACCTTTTGGAATATTTTTACTTTAAAGCTTATCAAGTCACCTTTCCAATGGTAACTTTTGTGCAATGCTGTCCCTTATTTTTGCAATTAAAATCAACCTAAGTTCTCGAACCTTCTTTATTGATACATTTGAATGTCTTGAAGTGCCCTTCGATTGACTCCCCATGGAGTCACATAATATGACACAATTCATTTAGGCTCAGATCAAGGTTAAAATGAAAAATAAAATTATTCAAACTCTAGGTTCTATTTTTAAAATACCTTTTTTACCTAAAATATTCTTTTCTCTATAAATGTTAAAATTTGTATTTCTAGAGATACTCTAACCCCACTTTTTAAGGGAATACTTCAGCCTTGTTTTTTATTCAAAACTTGAAGTTTCTCTCATGAATCATTTTGGAATTCCTAATCAAACTATTTTAAACGTAAAATTTTCATATTTGGGGATACTCTGACCTTACTCTTCGAGAGTACACTCTAACCCTGCTCTTTATTTAAAACTTGAATTTTTTTTCTCTCCTGGTACTTCCTAAAAGGGCTTTAGATCAAAACTTTCTTTTGAACAAGCCTAAAACTATCCCCATTGTGGATATTTTGACCTCACTTTCTGAGAGGATGCTCCAACTTTGCTTTTTAAATTTCATAAAAAAATATGAATTCTCTCTCGTAGGTATCCTAGGTCATTTTAATCAAAACCTCATTTTTTCTGTCCCTCAAGTTACCACCGAATCCAAACATGTCTCAAACTTGTCATCATTATGGCTCATTAATAATCAAGGACAATTGCAAGATACATTTTTTAGGGTAGGTCGTTATGTTTTATGGTTAAACCTTCTCAATAAATGGATGATGACAAAAGAATGTCATTGTATGCAATACCCCATATTTGGCCTAAAAAAGCCATTATGATCTTCAAACGATGGCTTCACATGTACCTATCATAGGTGGTGATGAATAAATGTCTCCACTTAATCGATCGGGTTTGCCCTTATAAGGTATTCTATCACCTTATTAAGAGTATTTTTATCTAAACAAGACATTATGCTATCTGTTTGCTATTGTAATTGCCATATCCACCATTAGGGCTCGTATCGCCTATTGTTAGGTAATTGCTATTCTTTTATTCTTTTATTACTATGCTTATTATTACGTATGGTCAGTAACTCATTTCGCTTTGTTTTTATGTTTAACACATGTATAATTTCATCATAATTATCATCATTATGGGACAGTTAGTCAATGGTTTAGTGTTTAGTAAAGGGTGTTTTTCATGGAACAACAATCCACTTCTGATCTAAAGTCTTTTAAAGAAGTTCGAGCATGGTCGAAGCACTGACAACGGGAAGATGAGGATGTTTTCAAACCTGAATATGTTTAAACTAGGCATTAAAGGGTCAAAATAGGGTACCATCAAAATGATTGGCAAGATTTACAGATATATGGACTAGTTGGAGTAACACTGAGAGGGAATCATTCACGAAGAGATATGGAGACATAGCCCTTTTACTTCAATTCATTACGATGTTGGCTTGTTAGAGGCAGCATCTTAGTTTTGGAACCTAGCATATTGATGATTTACTTTCAATCATGAAGATTTAGTCCTCGTAGTTGATGAATATGTTGTATTACTTAATATTGAAAGAGCTAAAACTAATAGAATATACTGTAAGGCTTTGCAACCACTAACCTTTAAGAAAAGATTAACTCACATTGCCTTAGCAGTGAAGTCTTGGATCGAGATCATATCAAGACAAAGGGTAACAGTGAGTGCATCTGATGGAAAAGTTAAAAGAAAGAAATAATAAGTATCATTAACATCTGGAAAAGTCCAAGTTGTCTACACTTCGGCAATATATGGTCTGGTCATATTTTTGAAATATTAGGCTATGTTAAAGTGATGGTAGAAGCTCTTTTTTCTTGATTATGCTGCAACATCAATCCCGTACCCATCATCATTACTGAAACTGTTCGAGCTCTCATTTTTCAAGAAGACTTTATGCTAATGGATCATTAGGGAGAGAAAAGTCAAGAGCTGGCATCCTCCTTGTCGAACCCAACGGCCATGAATTATACTGTGCCTTATCTTTTTAATTCCCAGCTTTAAACAGTGTTGCAGAGTATGAGGCATTAATAGCAGGGATTAAGCTGGCTAAAACTTGGGCATAACCTATTTAGAAGTTGATACTGACTCCCAATTAGTGGCGAATTAGATTAATGGGGAAAATGAAATCAAGGACCAGACCTTTAGCCAAATACCATCAAATGCTCTCTGAGCTCATCAAAACCTTTAATTACAGTATTTAAAAGGATACCTTGAGAACAAAATAGTAGGGTTGCCATGTTATCTAGAATTATGAATAGTCTGGATGTCGATCATAAGGAAGAATCCTTCTTGAATCCATCAGATCACCAACCTATGATCAACATGTTTTCAAAATAAACATGAATGACGAAAATAACTAGATGACATAACTAAAAGCTTTTCTCCAAGAAAATATTGCTCTAGATACCCTACTACAAAAAAGATGTATGGGAAAAAAGGTATATAAGTAAGCACTAATTGATGTGATTTTATATAAAAAGTCTCTCACTTGCCCCATACTTAGGTGCCTCAAACCAGATGAAGTGAATAATGTGTCAAGGGAAATTCATGAAAGCGTTTTGAAAATCACTTAAGTGGAAGGGCATTATCACAAAAAGCATTTAGGCAAGGTTTTTTTTGGCCAACAATGACAAAGAACCCTCCAATATAGTCCGAAGATGTGATAAGTGCTAATGGTTCACCAAAATTCCAAGACAGCCTACGAAGGCACTCAAACAAATTTTCAGCCCCTGGCCCTTTTGTGTATGGGGCATTGACATATTAAGTCTCTTCCTACCAGCAATTGAGCAACAACAATTTTTGGTTGTTGCTCGTGATTACTTCACAAAATGGAATGAAACAGAGCCTACGGCCACAATAATAGCCTGAACCATGGAAAGCTTAATCTAAAAGTTCATCGTGTGTCGATTTGGAATTCTTGATGTTACTGTAGTAGATAATGAAAAACAGTTGTCTGTTGATAAATTAAAGGAGTTTTGCATGAAATTTCACACCAACTTAGTACATAGTTTAGTCGCGCACCCATAATTTAATGGCCAAGTGGAAACCATGAATAAAAACATACTTCAACCACTTAACAAGAAATTACCTGATGCAAAAGGGATGTGGGCAGAGAAGACACATGGATTATTATGGGCTATCAGAACCACTGAGATTCAGGTGACTAGAGCCTGCCATTCAGCCTTGTTTATGCTAATAAGGCTATTATTCTAACAAAAATTAGAGTTTGTAGTATTCGGTAGCCTTTACCAATCCAACATTAAATGAATCACATCTGAAAGCAAACTTTGATCTACTTGAAGAAAATAGAGAAGATGCCACAGTGCATATGGCAATTAGTGCACACTAAGTATCAAAATAATACAATAGGAAATTAAAACAAAGATAGCTTTTAGTTGGTGATCTTGTCCTAATAAAATGTAAGGCAAGTTATCCAATAAGTGAAATAAAAATGTCTATCCCTAATTAGGAAAGATTTTATCAAATTGCAAAAGTGATAGGTTACAGAGCCTGCAAATTAATGGATATGATGGGAAAACATTTACCTAATATATGGAATACCATCCACATCAAAAATATTATGTGTAAAAAGCTTTTATGCAATGAGATTTTAAGGATTTTATGAACAAGTACCTACTTGCCATACACTTTGTAGCCTCCTTGAATCATTACAGGCTAACATTAACCCCAAAACAAGACCTCACACAGTTTAACGAAAAAACAAGACCTCACACAGTCTAACAAAAACCAAGACCTCACATGGTCTAACGAAAACCAAGACCTTACATGGTTCAATCTAAGATAAGGCCTTTCATAGTCTAACAAGGACCTCACTTGGTCTAAAATGAGACCATACAAGGTCTGACGAGAAATAAAACCTTGCATGGTCTAACTGTAATAAGGACCTTACATGGTCTAACCATAATATGACCCCTCATAGTCTAACAAAAGCAATAAGATTTTGTGCACATTGATGTCATAAAATAAAATGGCCAAATAAATATGATTTTTATTTTAGAAAATTATTAAGGTTACAACCATGAAGTTTTATAAATTTTTACAAAAGGTTTTAGTTAGAAGGAACCGAATCTATTTTCTCACCTTCCTTATCCTCATCCTCGTCTGACACTTCATTCTCCTTCTCTGGTACAAAAGTAATAAATGCTTAATCCTTAGCTGTATCTCCTCAACTTAATGTTGAGATGACATTAACCTATCAAAATCTAGAGGACAAGTGACGAGCTATGAAAATTTGATGTCTCTCAGATCTAATGGGCCTGAAAAAAGTTGTACTCCATAAAAAGCATTTTATCGATATTCACCTCCACAAGCCATCATTTGGTCAAGAAGCGCATTTTTTTGCAAAGAAAGTTCCTTTTGAATATGAGTTTATATGCTCGCTAGCTACATTTCAAGCTAAAAGATCTTAGTAATGCCGGACATTAGTTTATAATCACACATCGCATAAGCTTGTTATGACTCCTTTAATTTCTTTGCTAATGTTCCAATTTAGGCTAACTCAAGCTTCACTTTCATCTCCTTAGAGTCAGATCTTAACTTTGTTTTCTCTTCTTTAGCTTTTTGGCGTGCTCATTGATGCATTCTTTCTCAAGGTTAGCTCATCGATCTGTGTTTGAAGCATAATTGCCTTCATCTTGTTCATCATTGCTTCTTTTTGCTTATTATCATGTGCAGACAACATATCCCTAATTTGATGAGTAAAAGCCACTTGACTATACAAAGCCTGTTAAAAACATGAGTTAGAAATAAAGAAGCATGGTAAAATAATCATAAACTTAATAGTAGAGTTACCTTCATAATGTAAGCTAAGATGGATTCGACATTGGCAGCTGGGTTCCTTGTTGCCAAGAAATTCATGTCTATAGGGCAAACAACTCTATGGTGCCATCTTCAAGTTCATGATTATTCCTCCAGATATGTAAATCTATGCTCCCTAAAGTAGATCTACTTCCCCTACACCAAAGATGCCAAAGGCTTAGAGGTAAGGCAGCCATTGGCATAGGACCAGTAGATACCTCAGCACTAGAAGAAATCTTTATCTAAGTAGTTGTGATATTAGTTGCTTCTACGATAGAGGAACCATAGAAGAAATGCCTTTAGCCTTAGGTAAATTGACAATTGAAGGCCATAAAGTAACCTTCTTTGGCATAAGCGGTTCACCTTGACTATCTCTAACCTTACTTTTCCTTTACCTTTTATCTTTAAAGCTATAACTTGACTAGCTTCATAAGTGTCTAGCATAGCATGAGTAGTAGGATTAATACCCACATAGAAGAATAAATAATTAAAGTTAGGGAATAATAATTTTTTATGGGAAATGTTGTCAATATGTACCCTCCACAGCCATGATGACTGAGTTCCTTATTTATATTTCCACACTCCTTTTTGATATCGAGTGTTCCTCGATATTCAATCCACTTATGAATTTTTTTCCCAATTACAGGTGACCCAGTAGCACTAACTACTTGTTGAGGCTATTCAAGTGAAGATCGAGGCTCTGTAGAAAGAAATCATGTTAAAACAAGGGACATATAAGAACATATAAGAAATAACCAATCTTACCATGTATTGCCAAGCACCTTTGACTTTTATGCTTGATGGGGCGATCAGCTTCATCTGGCAAGTTGGAAACATTAACATCCAGGCAATGCTTTTGGATCTTTCTTAAAGTTAAATACTCCCTACACTTGATCTGGCGATCATAAAAATATTCTTTCTGTCCCAACTAAGCTAGACTCAGCTCGACTTTCAGATTGCTCATAAGGGAGCACAAACTTCACTTCACTGGAATGCCCCATTCTCTAGTCAACCACTTATGTATTAGAAAAAACTATTCATTGGCAACATGGGCATTTGATAGGATATCAAAAATCATTTTTTTATGGAAGACTGTAAGTAGTGCCAACACTTATCTTGTTTTTTTTAAGGAAAACAAGTGTCTTGTCATTTTAACTAACATATCCGAACCTTTTACCTTACAAACAATTGAATAAGTCACTGGCATCATCCATGCATTGGGTTTTAGCTGGTTCGGTGATATTCTGTACTAGTTCAATACCTTGCAAAAGAATGGTTCTAATGAAAGATGGAACCCCCTAAAGATGTGCAAATAGAAAAACATGTTGTTCTCTTCAGCTCTTATAATGGGTTGCCTAAATATAGGGTTTGATATCCCAAAATGCCTAAAGTTGAATTCGTGCACTACTAACATCTTTCTCACTATCGCCATGTTAATTATCCCTTCAAAGGTATCTGCTATATTAGCATCCAGCTATTTTAAATCGATTGACATTTCCCTACCTTTTTCAGTCAAGCCTCTATTAGTAGGGCCTTCAACCTACTCTATACATGTACCTTCTTCTTATGATTATCTTATCCTTTGAGCTTACCCTCTACCATCGGAGTACCTACCTCTTCTTCGATGATGATGTAAGGATGATCGCTACTTTCATCAATATTTATGATTTCCATTACGAATAATTTTCTTATGATGTCTTTGTTATTCACCTTTAAATTCTTTTTTTTCCCAATTAATTTCAATAATAATCGACAATGCTACAAAACCATATGATTAACCTAAAATAAATAAAAACCTAATTACTAGAAAGGTGATAAAATTGATAAATTCTTACCCAAAAACAATGGTGGAAGCATGAGCAATACAAGAAATTTGACTTTCATAGAAAAATATATTGGATACCTCGTAGAGTAGTGTGGCACGAATGACTCAAAAAAAGGCTTTGATTTTCACTAATGTGTGGGAAAAAATCTGAGGGCTCTTTATAAGGGTACTCCTACCATTCCATGAATCAATGCCTATAGTTCATAGGTACTACCATGTTTTATTTTCCCTTTGGGAAAATATGCTGAATTCATTTAATGCATTGATTCATTTGCCAGGTATGAAATTTAAATTAAAAAAAGGGGGAAACCATTCAACCTACCAATTTATCTCTACTCAACAGTATTAAGGTAACCTAAATCCTTTTAGATTACCATAGACATTATTGGTCTATGAACGTTCACTTTATAACTGCCCACATCCCTAGAGGTAATTGTTATATCCCCTCACCAATTGTGACACTAAGTGTGATCTCTTTGAGGAGATAGATATTAGAGGATAGTTGGATAACTTCAATCTCATTGGAGAGATAAGTGTGATTGCCACATAACTTATACTCACCCAAAGTTTCAAATCAAGTAGAGCTCCTATCAAGGCCTATGTAATGAGGTAGCATCAGCACTTCAAGGTAAGAGCTATTAGAATTCCTTTGTTCTCCTTTTATTCTTCTTCTATAACCCTTTTACTGACTTAAGCATCGAAGTATCCCCTAGAGTCTAATTCTAAGCCTCTTTTTTTTACTATTTTATAGGTTTTCTCTTAACATCTCTATTGTTACATTAATAATTATGTATCCCAATTTGAGGTAGGCATCTTTGTAGCCTAATCATTAAAAAATGAGGATTATACTAGTAGTTTATGTTGATCACATTTAAAGAAGATACTTTGATTCTAAGGAAAATGGTGGAAAGAAAAGCTTTTCTTGTAAAACCAACGCTTCAATATTGTTTCCCAATTAGAATAAGGTGTTTTTGTTGCCTAATCAAAAAAAAAAAGAAAGATTATTATTGGAATCCATGTTTATCACATTTGAAGGATGAACTTTAATTTTGAGGAAAATGGTGGGGAAAAGCTTTTCTTGCAAAACTAAAGCAGCAATGTCATGTATCCCAATTAGAAGAAGTGTTTTTATAGCCCAATCATGAAAGAATGGTGATTATTACCATAATCTATGTTCATCACTTTGAGGGATGAACTTTAATTATGAGGAAAATGGTAGGAAGAAAATCATTTCTTGCAAACCAAAGGATCAATATTGTGTTTCCCAATTAGAAAAATGTCTTTCGTAGTCCAATCATGAAAAGAATAGAGATTATTATGAGAATCCATCTTTGTCACATTCGAGGGATAAACTTTGATTCCAAAGAAAATTATGAAAACAAAAGCATTTCTTGTAAAGTCAATATATTAATATTCTGTATGTTTATTAGAAGAATGTGTTTTTGCAGTCCAATCATGAAAAGAATGGAGATTATTATGAAAATTCATGTTTGCCACATTTGAGTGATAAACTTTGATTCTAAGAAAAATGATGGAAAGAAAAAGCTTTTCTTGAGCAACCAAAGCATCAATATCCTATATCCTAATTAGAAAAAGGTGTTTTTGTAGCCTAATCATGAAAAGAATGGAGATTATTACTAGAATCCATGTTTACAACTTTCAAAGAATGAACTTTGATTTTGAGGAAAATGGTGAAAAGAATAGCATTTTTTTTTTAAATTCAAAGCATCAATTGAATCAGATCAACTTGCATAAATACCTATTTCCAACCATTCTTAGGATCTTTTATGAGGAATTGGAGGTCCAATGGCTAGGGCAAGGACTAAACATATGAAACAAACTTTGTAAAGATTAATCATGGAAATATAAGCAAAAGAGGCTCTTCAAGATGAATTAGATGCATTACCAAGATTAATCACTTCTCTATATTATGTTGAGGCTGAAAAAAGGTAAAGAATAAAGCCTAGAGCCCAATTCGCATGTTTAAGATGAATAGAGCCTAATTTACATGTATCCATAGGCTTAATGGAAATATTAGTTTAGGATTTTAGATTTTTTTATTTTTTTGAACAAGAATTTGACTTTTCAATTTCAATGTGTTTAGATAATTCCTAATAACATTATGATGAGGAACATGTTTTTTCTTTATTGATTATTATTAGGAACGTGTTAAGGATTTTAAGTTGTTTAGAAAATTCCTAATAAGATTATGATAAGAATTAGACTTTATCCTCATTGTTTACTATTAGGATTGTCCTTGTTTAGTTAGAAGTCAATAGACTTTAGGCCTATACAAGGCTGTCTCATTCATGTTATTCAATAGACTAAATAAAAAAAATCTTAAGAATTTCTTCTCTTTATGAATACTTTTTCTTTATTCTTTAAATAAGAACCTAAATTGATTTTATCAAGATAAGTTATGGTGATCAAGATTTTTATAACTTTTGATACTAATGAACAGGTTTAATCTGGGTCAAGTTCATTTTACATGATTTTGAAGACGCTTCTAAGGATCTAATTGCATTTAATCTAGTTTTAGTTTGTGTTTATCAACCTCAAGTTTCACGTTATCAATATTATGCATCCCAATTACATCATGAAGAGAATGAAGACTATTATAGGAATCTATGTTTGTCACATTTCAAAGATAAACATTGATTCTAAGGAAAATGGTGGGAAAAAAAAAAGCTTTTCTTGGAAAACAAATGCATCAATATCATGTATCCTAACTAGAAGAAGGTGTTTTTGTAACCTAACCATGAAAAAAATAAAAAAAAATTTAAGAATCCATGTTCGTCTTATTTGAGGGACAAACTATGATTCTATGGAAAATGGTTACTAGAAAACTTTTTTTGTGAAACTAAAGCATCAACATCATGTATCCCAATTTAAATAAGGTGTTTTCGTGGCTCAATTAGGAAAAGAATGGAAATGATTATGAGAAACCATGTTCATCTTATTTGAGGGACAAGCTTTGATTCTATGGAAAATTATGGATAAAAATCTTTTCTTTTGGAACCAAAGCATCAATATTGTGTATCCTAATTAGAAGAAGGTGTTTCTATAGCCCAATCACAAAAAAATGGAGATTATTACAAGAATCTGAGTTTGTCATATTTGAGGGATGAACTTTGATTCTAAAGAAGATAGTAAAAAGAAAAGCTTTTCTTACAAAACCAAATCATCAAGATCGTGTATCCCAATTAAAAGAAGGTGTTTTATAGCCCAATCATAAAATGAATAGAGATTATTACAGAATCCATGTTCATAGTATTTGAGGGTCAAACTTTATTCCAAGGAAAATGGTGGAAAGATATGCTTTTCTTACAAAACAAAAGTATCGATATCGTGTATCCTAGCTAGAAGAATGTGTTTTTGTAGCCTAATCATGATAAAAATGGAAATTATTATGAGAATCCATGTTCATTACATTTGGTGGATGGATTTTGATTCTACAAAAAATGGTAGAAGAAAAAGCATTTCTGGCCAAATCAAAGCATCAATATCATGTATGCTATTTAGAAGAAGGTGGTTTTTAGCCTAATCATCAAAAGAATAGGGATAATCATAAGAATCCATGTTAGTCACACTTAAAGGATGGAATTTCATTCTATGGAAAATGGTGGAAAGAAAGGCCATCGTAGCAAAACAATGCATCAATATCATGTATCCCAATTGGAAGAAGGTGTTTTTGCAGCCAAATCATGAAAAGAGATTATTATGAGAGTCCATGTTCATCACATTTGAAGGATAAACTTTAACCCTAAGGAAAACGATGGAAAAAAAATTTTTCATGCAAAACGAAAGCATCAATAGCATGCATCCTAATTAGAAAAAGTTATTTTTATGACTCGTTCATTAAAAGAATGGGGATTATTATGAGAATCCATGTTTGTCACATTTAAAGGATAAACTTTCATTCTGAGGAAATTGGTGGAAACAAAAACCTTTCTCACAAAACCAAAACATCAATATCATGTATCCTAATTTAAAGAGGTGTTTTTGTAGCCCAGTCATTAAAAGAATGAGGATTACGCGAATAATATATGTTTGTCACATTTAAGGAATATACTTTGATTCTAAGGAAAACAGTGAAAAAATAGCTTTTCTTACAAAACCAAAGCATCAGTATTATGTATCCTAATTAGGGAAAGGTATTTTTGTAGCCTAATCATTAAAATGAAGATTACTACGGGAATCCATGTTCATCACATAAAAGGATGAGCTTTGATGTTGAGGAAAATGGTAGGAAGAAAAGCTTTTCTTATAAAGCTAAAGTATCAGTGTCATGCATCCCAATCAGAAGAAGCTTTTTTATAGCTAATCACAAAAAGAATGGAGATTATTACAAGAATCCATATTTATCACATTTGAGGGACGAACTTTGATTCTAAGGAAAATGGTAGAGAGAAAAGCATTTCTTGCAAAACCAAAGCATCAATATTTAGGTGATGAACTTTGATTCCAAGGAAATCGGTGGAAAAAAAAGCTTTTTTTTAGAAATAAAAGCATCAATATCGCCTATCCTAATTAGAAAAGGTGTTTGTAGCCCAATCAGGAAAAGAATGAAGATTAGTACTAGAATCCATGTTTGTCACTTTTGAGGGATAAGTTTTGATTATGTAGAATATGGCAAAAAAGAAAAGCATTTTTTGCAATTCCAAAACATCAATTGAATGAGATCAACTTGCATAAAACACCTATTTCCAACCATTCTTATGATCTTTTACAAGGAATTGAGGTCCAATGGCTAAGGCAAAGGCTAAACGTATAAAGTAGACTTTGCAAGTATTAATCATGTAATGCAATCAAAAGGGACTGTTCAGGATGAATGAGATGTATTGCCAAGATTGATCACTTTTTTACATTGTGTTGAGGTTGAAAAAAGGTGAAGAATAAAGCTTGAAGCCCAATTTGCATGTTCATATTCATATGCTTAATACAAATATTAGTTTAGGATTTTAGATTTTTAATTTTTTTGAATAAGAATTTAACTTTTCAATTTTAATTTGTTTATGTAATTATAAGATAAAGATAAGGAATAGATTTTATCTTTCTTTATTACTACTAAGTTGTGTTTAGGATTTTAAGTTGTTAGACTATTTCAAATTAGATTATGATAAGGAATAGACTTTATCCTTATTGATTACTATTTGGATTGTGATTAGCATTGTCCTTGTTTAGTTATGACTCTACAGATTTTAGGCCTATATAAGGCTATCTCATTCATGTTATTGAGTAGATTGAATAAAAAATATCTTGACAGTTATTTCATTTTATGAGAACTTTTTCTTTGTTCTTTAAACAAGAACTCAAATTGATCTTACCAAGATAACTTATGGTGATCCAGATTCTCATAACTTTAGCTATAATTAGTAGGTTTGATCTAGGTCAAGTTCGCTTTATCTGATTTTGAAGATGATCCTAAGGGTTTAATTCCATCCAATCTAGGTTTAGGTTGCATTTTTCAACCTAAGGTTCGAATTATCAATATTGTGCATCTCAATTAGAAGAAGGTGTTTTTGGATACCAATGTTGAAGAGAATGGACGATATTACTAGAATCCACTTCTGTCACATTTGAGGGGCGAGTATTGATTCTAAGAAAAATGGTAAAAAGAAAAAGCTTTTCTAAACTAAAGCACTAATATCTTGCATCCCAGTTAGAAGAAGGTGTTTTTGTAGCCCAATCGTTAAAAGAATAGAGATTATTGCAAAAATCCATGTTCACCACTTTTGGGTGACAGACTTTGATTCTAAGAAAAATAGTGGAATGAAAAGCTTTTCTTGCAAAACCAAAGCATCAATGTCATGTATCCTAGTTAGAAAAAAGTGTTTTTATAGCCATACGACGAAGAGAATAGAGATTATGATAGAAATCCATGTTCGTCACATTTAAGGGGTGAACTTACATGCAAATGAGAATTGTGGAAAGAAAAGCTTTTCTTACAAAACCAAAACATTAATATCATGTATCCTAGTGAGAAGAAGGTGTTTTTATAGCCCAATAATGATAAGAATGAAGATTACTACGAAAATCCATGTTCATCACATTTGAAGGATAGAATTTGATTTTACGAAAAATGGTGAAAAGGAAAGCATTTGTTGCCAAACCAAACCATCAATATTGTGTATGCCATTTAGAAGAAGGTGCTTTTGTAGCCAGTAATTAAAAGAGTGGGACTATCATAAGAATCCATGTTCATCACATTTGAGGAATTGACTTTTGTTCTAGGGAAATGATGAACAAAAAGCTTTTTCTGCAAAAACAAAGCATCAACATCATGTATCCTAATTAAAAGAAGGTATTTTGTGGCCCAATTATGAAAAGAATAGAGATTATCATAGGAATCTATGCTTATCTCATTTAAGGGAAGAACTTTGATTCCAAAGAAAGTGGTAGACAAAAAAATCATTTCTTGCAAAAGTAAAGCATCAATATTGTGTATCCTAATTAGAAGAAAGTATTTTTGTAGCCCAATCATTAAAAGAATGTAGACTATTATTAGAATCCATGTACGTCACGTTTGAGGGACAAAATTTGATTATAAGGAATATAGGAAAAAAAAGGCTTTTCTTACAAAACAAAAGCATCAATATCATGTATCCCAATTGGAAGAAGGTGTTTTTGTAGCCCAACCTTGAAAAGAATGGAGATTATTATGATAATCCATGTTAGTCACATTTAAGGAATGAACATTGACTCTAGGGAAAAAGGTGAAAATAAAAGCTTTTTTTGTAAAACCAAAGCATCAATATGGTCAATCCTAATTAAAAAAGTTGTTATTGTAGCCTAATCATGAAAAAATGGATATTATCATAAGAATCCAAGTTCATCACATTTGAGGGGTAAAATTTGATTATATGGAAAATGATGGAAAGAAAAGCTTTTCTTCCAAAATCAAAGCATCAATTTCATGTTTCCCAATTATCAAAAGGTGTTTTTATAGTCCAATCATAAAAAAATAAAGATTATCATAGGAATCCATGTTCATCACATTTAAGGGGTGAACTTTGATTCTAAGGAAAATAACGGAAAGAAAAGCCTTTCTTGCAAAACCAAAACATGAGTATTATGTATCCTAGTTAGGAAAAGGTGTTTCCATACCTTCATCATGAAAAGAATAGATATTATTACTGGAATACATGTTCCTCACATTTAAAGGATGAACTTTGATTTTTAGGAAAATGGTGGAAAGAAAGGCTTTTCTTACAAACCAAGATCAATATTGTATTATCCAAATTAAAAGATGTTTTTATAATGATAAGAATGGATGTTATTATGAAAATCAATGTTCGTCACATTTGATTGATAAACTTTGATTCTAAGAAAAATGATGGAAGGAAAAGTTTTTCTTGCAAAAATTAAAGCATCAATGTCATGTATCCCAATAAGATAAAGGTGTTTTTGTAGCCCAATCATTAAAAGAATGGAGATTATTATAAGGATCTATGCTTGTCATAATTAAAGGACAAACTTTGGTTTTAAGGAAAAATTAAGGGAAGTAATACTTTTCTTGTGAAACTAAAATATCAATATTGTGTATCCCAATTAGAAGAAGGTGTTACTGTAGCCTAATCATGAAAAGAGCAGAGATTATTATGACTATCCATGTTCATCTTATTTGGGAGATGAAATTTGATTCTACAGAAAATGGTATAAAGAAAAGTTTTGCATGTGAAAATAAAAGTATCAAGATCATGTATTCCCATTAGAAAAAGGTATATCTTAATCATGAAAAAAATAAAGATTATTACGAGAATCCATGTTCATCACCTTTGGAGATTTTAAGGAAAATGGTGGAAAGAAAAACTTTTAATGTGAAAGCAAAGCATCGATATTGTGTATCCAAATTGGAAGAAGGTGTTCTTGTAGTCCAATCATGAAAGGCATGGAGATTATTGCAAAAATCCATGTTCTGCACATTTGAAGGATGAACTTTGATTTTAAGGAAATTAGTGAAAAGTAAAGCTTTTCTTGAGAAACTGAAGTGTCAATGTCTTCTACCCCAAATATAAGAATGTTTTTTTATTGTCCAATCATGAAGAAAAAGTGATTATTACCAAAATCCATGTTTATTACATTTGAGGGATGAACTTTGATTATAAGGAAAATAGTAGAAGGAAAAGCTTTTCATGCAAAACTAAAGCATCAATATTATGCGTCTCAATTAGATAAAGGTGTTTTTGCAGCATAATCATGAAAAAAATGGAGAATATTATGGGAATCCATGTTTATTAATTTAAAGACAAACATTGATTCTATAGAGAATGGTGGAAAAAAAAGCTTTTCTCTTGCAAAACCAAAGCATCAATATCATGTGTCACATTTAGAGAAAGGGGTTTTTTGTAGCCTAATCATGAAAAGAATGGAGATTATTGCTAGAATCCATGTACGTCACATTTGAGAGATGAACTTTGATTCTAAGGGAAAAGGTGAAAAAAATATTTTCTTATTGTTCGTGTATCAGATCAGATGAAGGTGCGTTGGTCGTCCAATCATTAAAGTAATGGGGAACATTATAAGAATCAATGTTTGCCCAATTTGAGGGATGAACATTGGTTCCAAGAAAAATGAAGCCAAGAAATGCTTTTCTTGTGAAACCAAAGCATCAATGTCACATATCCTAATTAAAAAAGGTATTTTTGTAACCTAATCTTTAAAAATAAAGATTATTATGAGAAACATTATTCTTCATATTTGAGGGATAAACTTTGATTCAAATGAAAATGGTAGAAAGAAAACTTTTCATTCCAAACCAAAGCATCAATAGCTTGTATTCCAATTAGAAAAAAGTGTTCTTGTAGCCCAATCTCAGAAAGCAGAGAGATTTATTTTGAGAATCCATGTTTGTGACATTTGAGAGACGAACTTTAACCTTAAGGAAAATTATAGAAAGAAAAGCTTTTCTTAAGAAATTAAATCATCAATATCATGTATCTCAATTAGAAAAAGATGTTTTTACAGCCAAATCATGAAAAGAATGAAGATTAGTATAAGAATCCATGTTCGTCACATTTGAGCGACGACCCTAAACTTTAAGCAAAATGGTGGAAAGAAAAGCTTTTCCTACAAAACTAAGGCTTCTATATCTTTTATGCCAATTAGATGAAGGTGCTTTATAGCCTAATTATTAAAGTAATAGCAATTATTACAACAATCCATGTTCTTCATGTTTAAAGGATGAACTTTGATTCAATGGAAAATGGTGAGAAGAAAATTTTTTCATGCAAAACCAAAGCATCAATATCGTGTATCTCAATTAGAAAACAGTGATTTTGTTACCTAATCATAATGGAATGAAGATTATTATGAGAATTCGTGTTCATTTTATTTAGGAGACAAATATTGAATCCAATAAAAGTGATGGACAGAACATCTTTTTTTTTGGAAAACTTAAGCATCAATGTCATGTCTCCCAATTAAAAGAAGGTGTTGTTTCAGCCTAATCATTAGCAAGAATTACTGTTCATCATATTTGAGGGTCAAATTTTGATTTCAATGAAAATAGAGGGACGAAAAGCTTTTTTTGTGAGACCAAAGCTCCAATATCATGTATTGCAATTAGGAAGAAGGTGTTTTAGTGGGCCAATCATGAAAAGATTGGAGATTACTACCAGAATCCATATTCGTCACATTTAAGAGATAAACTTTAATTATAAGCAAAATGGTGGAAAAAAGA
>JBBYHO010101056.1:0-35376 GCA_038382025.1 Adansonia gregorii | reverse complement strand
AATTAATTATGCAAATGATTAACTTACCGATATCTATTTATTTTAAATTATTTCTGTATTTACAAAAAGGTAAATATAATTAATTTAAATTACTAATTCTTGTCTTAAATAAATATTTAACTAAAATAAATATAAATCCTAAGTAAATAATATAAAAACCATTTCTATTATTTACTGAAGAAAATGCCAACACCCCTGAAAAAAGTATACCCAACGCACCACTTAGTGACATTAAGATTCTTTCGACTTTGGGTATTCTGATTGATAAGCAACCATTAAGGAATTATGTTGAGCTACTAAGGGAGCAATTAGATATATATGATTAGGCTCTAATAATCTATGTGTTTAAATATTCTACATCAAATAAATTAATCACATAATTATTAATCTTAAAGACTTACCACTAAAACCTAAGACTGCATTCCTAATTACTGGCCATATTATGTAATCTTTATAAATAGCCTTTTAGTCTAATGACTTTATCATTTTTGTAATACCATTATATGATATCTATGATCAACTTAAAGTTGAAATCCATTTTACCTACTTGATTGCTTTATCTTAAAGTTTCATTATATTCTCTATGTGAAAATGATTCTTTACCACTTGGGAACAATTTATCATTTGATATACAAATAACTGAGGCCTCGTCCATTTTCACTATTCTGTATAATGCCTTGTGAGAGAATAACCTTAACTCTTTATTAGAGCCATGATTTCATATCAATAAGTAAAGCTCTCATCGAATGTAAGTCATATACCCAACAAAAAGTCTAATAACTTGCCACTTCGGGATGCTTTAGCCTTTAGAATGTCAAAGTATACAAGTTATAAACATGAAGCAATTACTTATTCGGGATTTAGGTAATTACACAATGAACATCAAACATAAATTAATCTAAGTAAACATATTTATTAATAAACTAATTGCACTTTGCTCTAATCCAATATATCAGCACCTATAGGCAATATTTCTATGTCTTTACATAGCTTGCTCTAAATGGTCAAGACAAACCATCTCCCTAATTGGATTTAGATAATATAATAGTCTTCATATGAGTTAATTGCTCACATTAACCCTATCGACTAAGAACTATCAATTTAGATTACTTACCGTATAATGTTGTCTTCATGTATATAAAGCCAATATATGCAGCATTTAATAGTATAAACACAAGTAGTTAATAAGCCATATTTGCTTACATTTACTTTAACATGTAAATTAAACAACGACAGATTAGCAATGATAAATAGCCTAAAAAATTTTTACTTGATTTATAAATAATATCTCTTTCTTTGATTTTTTTTTAGTTCAGCCGTGAGGTTTGAATATTAAGTATGAATCATAGTTCGAATATTTTGTGATCCATTTCATATATATTTCATGCTCCATATACTAGAATGACTATCCGATGAGATAAAACTATCCCGATCAAGATGACAAACCAATTTTTTATACTATCAATAGGATCAATTATAACAAGTCACACATTCATTGCAATTTAGTCCCTATGTTTAACATTACAAGATAACCTAAAAATCATGAAATCAAGGCAAAAATAAGCACAAAGTCATAATTATCAACTCCAATCAGATTCAGCCAAGGTGAGGAATAAACATGTATCAATATTTTATAACACAAAATCATGAAAATAAGCATGAGTAAATATCATCAAGTTTAAATACAAAAATAAAATCATAAAAAATGAATATATAAATATGTAAATTAACATAATAAGTTGAAAATATTCAGAATAACAATATAAACATAAACATACATATACAAAAAAATTAATATCTCATCAACAACAACAATATTTCATAAAAAAATCAAGCTTTAACTAAAAAAATTAAATACAAGAAAAAATATATAGAAGACTGATCATTGTCAATGTGTTAACCTTTCAACATGGATGAAAGTCCATGAGCTTAACATGTTTTTGACTCATAACAAAAAGGAAAAATAATTAAAATAAACAAAAATTGCAAGATTCATCGATGATATAACCTAAAAAGCTTGAAAACTTAAAATTTCTTGAAAATTTCTAAGAAAAATGGCTAAATTTGGCTATGAAAGGCATTTGTTGTTTGAGAAAATTCTCTATGGTTTCCTAAGGTGGGGGGACTACAAGAAAATGGAGGTGGAATATGATCAAACGTTTCCTAGATTTTTTTTCTAGGAAACTTTACTTATTTATTTACTTTTTATTAACTTTTGATTTATTTTTTTGATTGATTTAATTTAGATTAAAAGTGATTTGATGCAAACTTTTTTCATTTTGTGGTTTATGTCATCCATGACATCATCTATTTCTAGAGATTTTGTGAGATATTTGTAATATCTGAAAAATTATACTATAATGATTAATTAGAAATATTAAATTATAAAAATTAAAAGTTATATATTTGAAATAAAATTTTATCTGATTAATTTAATTTAATCTAATAATAAACAATACTTTCAATTTACAACAAAAATTAAAAAAACAAACTAATAAAATTTATGAGAAAAAAACCTACAAGGAAAAATTTTTATATGTAAAAAATGCAAAACTCAAAAAATAAATTAAAATTTTTCAAAAGTGATTTTAATAGGATTTAAAAAGTAATATTTGAAGAATTTTGAAAATTATAAACTCAGAAAAACCCTACCAAAAAAATTATTGGTAGAAAACTTCATATCTCGATAACAAAAAAATTTTAAAACTCATAAAATAAATTAAAATTTTTAAAACTAATTTAATATGAATTAAATAATAATATCTAAAGAAATTTAAAATATTAGAAAGTAGAGAAAATCTCACCAAAAAAGTTTACAGAGTATAAGACTCGGATCTCGATAACAAAAAAAATGCTAAAACTCATGAAATAAATTGAATTTTTGAAAACTTATTTAATATGGATTAAATAATAATATTTAAAGAATTTTAAAAAATATAAACTAAGAAAAATCTTCCCAAAATATTATAGAGTAGAAAACTTCGTATTTTAAAAATAAAAGAATTTTAAAAGAAAAATGCAAAACTGATAAAACAAAAAGAATTTTTATAAGCTGATTTAATATGAATTAAATAATAATATTTGAAGAATTTTAAAAATTATAAACTAAGAAAAATCTTCTCAAAAAAATTTACGGAGCAGAAAACTCCGTATTTAGGAAGCAGGAGAATTTTAAAAAATGCAAAAGTAATAAAATAAAAGGAATTTTCCTAAATTGATTAGTATGAATTAAATAATAATATTTGAATAATTTTAAAATTTATAAACTAAGAAAAATCTTCTCAAAAAATTTATAGAGTAGTAAACTTCGTATTTTGGAAATTGGACAAAAATTAAAACTTATAAACTAAAATAAATTTTGAAAAAAAACTAATTTAATGGTAATTAAATGCAAATCTTTAAAGAATTTTGAACATGAAAATTTGAGAAAATTCCACCATAAAATTTTATAGATAAAGGAAAGTTCGTATTTCAAAATCAAAAAAATTCTAAAGAATACATTAAAACTTAGATAAAATGAATTAAATAAGATGTATAATCCCAGATATTAATTTACGAAATAGTAAAGATGAAAATCCAAAATCTGAAATAATTTTACTAGAAAAAATTTTATGAGTATAAAACACGTAATACTATAAAAAATTCAAAATTAGTCATATAAATGAACAACCTAACTCCCTTTGGTATGAAATGCCAATATGAATTTTCGTTGAATATTTTTTATTTTTTGGAGTACATATTGACATAAATACAATACAAGTATTGGTACAATTAGACGGTGTTCAACTTCCCAAGTTTAATGAAAAATTCTCTAAAAATTTCTAAAAATGGGAACTTTGACCATGATATTATTCACAAAAACAAATTTTCAAAATTTTGATAAGAAAACATAAAAAATGATTTTTCTCTTAAATATTCATCTTGTATATCTGAAATTAGATATCAAAGTGTGATTTTTTTTATCACATGAACTTGCAGCTATTTAATTATGAATAAAAAGGTTTTGAGAATGTTTGATTCCTCTGAGAAAGATCATTCCCAATGAAGGTTGCCATTAAGTTCTCAATCTTGGATATTTAAAATTATCAAAAAAGAAAAAAAGAACCTGAATGAAATTAAGTGTCTACAGCTCTCAATCTTGGATATTTAGAATTAGGAACAGCACAAATACCAAATAGACATGATTTCGTTTGAGTAATTAGGATGTGTGAAAAATAATCAAAACTAATAATGAACATAAAAACTAATCAGCCCAAAAGAAAAACCTTGAATTAAAAAGATGACTAGGGTAAAACCTAAGTTAAAAGGGGTTGACGAGACAAAATTGATAAGTCAACAAGTATAAGAGGTTACCGAGACAAAATCGATAAGTCAACAGGGATAAAAAAGTTGATTGGGATAAAGCCGGCAAGTCAACAAGGATAACGGTTGACAGGGATGAAACTGACAAGTTAATAGGGATAAACAGGGTTGACTTAGACAAAGTCGACAAGTCAACAGGGATAAAAGGTTGATCGAGACAAAGCCGACAAGTCAATAGGGATAAAAAGGTTGATTGGGATGAAATCGACAAGTCATCAAGGATAAAAGGGTTGAATAGGACAAAGCCAACAAGTCAACAAGGATAAAAGGTTAAACAGGACAAAGCCGATAAGTCAACAAGGATAAAATATTTATTGAGACAAAGCTGATAAGTTAACAGGGAGAAAAAGTTGACGGGACAAAGCTAATAAGTTACAAAAGAGAAAAGGTTAACCAAGACAAAGTTGATAAGTCAACAGGGAGAAAAAGTTGATCGAGAGAAAGACGACAAGTTAACAGGGATAAAAGGTTGATCAAGACAAAGCTGACAAGTCAACAAAGATAAAAGGGTTGACTAGGATAAAATTTAGTAATCAACAAGATAAAAGGTTGACTGGGACAAAGCTAAAAAGTTAATAGGGATAAAAGCGTTGACTGGGATAAAGTCGAGTAGTCAATAAAGATAAAAGGTTGACCAGGACAAAATCAATAAGTCAACAAATGAAAGGGGTTGACTGAGGCAAAATCGATAAGTCAATAGATGAAAAGGGTTGACCAGGATAAAACCAATAAGTTAAAAAATAAAAAAGGTTACCCGAGATGAAACTAACAAGTCAACAAATGAAAGAGATTGATCGAGACAAAATCGATAATCAAAAAATGAAAAAGGTTGACTAGGATAAAATTAATAAGTCAACAGATGAATGGGGTTGATCAGGATAAAACCAATAACTCAATAGATAAAAGAGGTTGATCGAGACAAAACTAATAAGTCAACAAATGAAAGAGGTTGATTGGGATGACATCGACAATTTAACAACTGAAAGAGGTTTGGGATAACATTTGATGTTTAGTCAATTTAAAAAGATAAGGGACTTATCTTTTAATTTTGAGGGAATAAGCATGATTGTTGCTCTCCTTCAGCATCACGCTTAACTTTCCTATAAATTATTAGATGGAAATGCATGCATAATGCATATGACAATTGACTATATTAAAATTAAGGGCATTTTTGAATATATTTTTAGAGATATCTTTTTCTTTTGAAAGTCTGCTTTTACTTGGAATTGAAGGCATTTTCAAAAATGTTGCAAACATTATTATTTCATTTTAGGCAAGAGAGTCAGCATCAACCTTAATTTCAAGGTATCTTCAAAAGATGCTGTGGATATTTCTTTTTTTTTGGGCAAAAAGAGCCTATGGCTGAACTTGAAATTGAAGGCTTCTTCCTGTGCTTGGAGTTAAAGGTTTAAATCATTAACACCTTATATATGTTTGTCCTATAAAATCCTTGTTCTAATCTTTACTTTAGGGATATAAAAATTATTTAATTTTTCCTGAAAGGTCGCCAAATATCAAATTAATGTTTATCAACTCAATAATAAAACCTTATCAATTAGATAAATATCTGCTCAAGGCATGTTTGCAAACTTTTAAAGAAATCATGAAAATATTATAACTTATCAAACTTCCAGGATTTACAAAATGAGATCACTTTCTTATTAACCTAGGGTAAAAGTTTACTTGATCAAAATCTTCCAAAACTATTTTAACCATGAATTTACCAATATCAAGGAGAATGAATATGTTATTTCATGATGTTTAAACTTTCTTATCATTGATGATCTCAATTTGAAACTCTTTGAATGAGATGAAGAAATAAATTTAAAAGGACAAATAGGGTGGCACTGGAAAAAATTTGCTTAAAGAAATTGATACAAAAAGGTCTAAGTTTATCAAAACTAAATTTAGATGAATGTTTACTTCATAGAAATTCCTTGAAAGGCAAACAATCAAGTTATAACATCCTTTTAATCTTTAAACACAATAGCACGACAGATGTTAAACGAATGTTAGTAACCATGAAGTCTCAAAAGATTGATGTGAAATGCTTTTGGTAAGCATCAATTTATAAGTTTAGGTATAAAAGTTCTGAAAGTTCATTTTGAAATAAATAAGTGTTTGGGCATTTGAGTTAACTTTTTGTTGATGTCATGAAATTTTCATGGGTTTGGGGTCATTTTTGAATTAGCACGAAAAGTTCTTTGGCCTTGGTGGCTATCTTTGTTGATTTAGGAGTAATTCCAAGGCCTTTGAGCTTGCCCCATCATATTATTGAGGACTTAAAAATCATTCAAAAAGATGAATTTTTGAAGAGTTTCCTAGGAATGGCCTGACAACTTAAATAACTACGTCTGATTGAAATGGACTTTGTAGGTACATAATGTAGGCCATGGTTCAGGGTTTAGAAAGAAAAGGGTAAATAGGCCCAAATTAAGTGTTTTAGGGTTATTAAATCAAGGATCACTTTTCTTCAGTATAACTCGACACGGAATGTCTTCTAAGGCAAAACCTATCTATATTCCTTCATCTACTTTTGCCCGCTTCCTTCTTTATTTTAAAGGGATTTGAAATTTGAACTTTTTTTTTTATTTTTTTGTACATTGAAAATTTAAAATTTTAACTTGCTTCATTTTTTTCATTGAATATTTGAACTTGGAAATTAAACTTTAAACTTTTTTCATTTCCCAATTTGAATATTTGGATTTGAAATTTGAACTTTTTTCAATCCTTAAAATTTGCCTTATGACATCTGACTCGGTCTTTTTGTAACTTCAAGGTGAAATTTGCTCCTTCTAATTTTGAATCTTTACCTCATTTACCCTTAATATGGCGTGATCCTAAATTAGGATTCAAAAAAATAAAATACATTATTAGGCTCAAAGGGAACTACAAAGGAAATAATTTTCTTTATTTGAGAAGGGATAGAGAAAGAAGGCCATTTTTCATTTCAAACACAACCATTTGAACTGGCAAGTATTTTTCTAGGAAAAAGAATAATTTCTTTCTAAAATTATTTTGAATACTTTAATAACATGATGTTGCATTGAATAAAGGCTTAAGGCATACAACTTAATACTCTTGGCTTCATAGCCACCAATGGCTAGTTGAGCTTTTTCAAATAGAAAAAAATGGATTAGCATGGTAAAGCTCTTAGATCTCAATCTTATGTGTCAAAAATTGGTTGAAAAGGTTTAAGTTCAGAAAGAAAAGGTGTTTTTGACTCACACATTTGCTCTCATTTTTCTTGAATCAAGGATTTGGAATAGTATCATGGAAATTATGGCAAAAAGTTGTCCAAATAAGAGAGATTTTAGAATTAATATCATTATTTTAACACACGTCAAACTATCAATATGTGAATATTTTAGGAGCATAACCTAATTGTTCGACTTTCAAGGAATCCATAGAAAAAACATTTAGATGTAAAATGTCTATAGTGGTGAAAAGCCTATAGTTGAATGTCTAGGATAATCATATATGTGAAAGTAAAGGATTTTTCAAAAAGAATTCAATATAATGGTAATCACCTACCAAAGAAAATTTTTTCCAAATGTTCCTATTATCCTAGATATTGGAAATCAACAAAATTCATGGTCATTTCAAAATGCACACAATTTACAAACCAAAATTCATTTCATAATTTACAATTTCCAAAAAAAACGTACAAAGTTCTAAAATCGAGATAGCAATCGCCCCTGGTTGGCAAAATACCATAAGGTGGATGACCTTTAGACCAATCATCATTGATAGATGTCCTCCAACTTCAAAATTTTGCTAGATCAGCATCCTTGAGGGTCGAGTTGTAAATCAGCTAGTGGAACATCAAAAGGTGTATCAAACTCTAAGTTCTCAAGCTTAAAAATTCCACAAGATGCATGGTTATTTCCTGTCATCTCAATCATGCCCTAAAGACAACCATTATATGACTCTTTACTAAATTCTTTAGCAAAAAAGATAAATCCAAAAGCTTATTGCATAGCAAAGAATCATCCAAGTAATTTAAGTTGGAATTTATAGCAGCATGTGCTTCCTACCTTAGGTAAGGAGGTTTTTGGGTTTTATTTGAATAAAGGGATCACATAATTTTGAACAATTAAAGGAAAGAACTCGGTGTAGGAAATCAATAGGGCATAATATACCTTTCTCTTTTTATTTCCTATTTCTAAGGACTGCATAAGCTGCTTGCTGGGTCTCTTCACTTTTGAAAACTTTGGGTAAAAAAATTTGCGTAAAAGGGCTACAAGGTATAGGATAAACCTATTGAAGTTGCTGAGCAATGAAAAGCTAGAGGCGAGGACACTGTCCAAATGGATTTCCTCATTTTCTTAACTTGCTATGGTCCCGATGACTATCAACTATGATAGAATTATTTTTTTGTTTCATATATGCTACTTGTTACCCCTTGGTCAACAGGACTATGTATTATAGGACTGGTTCTTCAAAGATTGAGTACTTTAAGGTAATTGCCTTTCAGTTTGTACCTCCTTAGATCCCCAACAGAAGTGTTGGTATGATAAAAATTGAGTACTTTGAGGTAATTGCCTTTCAATTTGTACCTTCCTAGATCCCTAACAAAGGTGTTGGTATAATATGGGACTATCTGTAATAATAATTGTAATATTTTTGGGCATGGTTTTGCTTCTGTAGGAACCTTTCCTTTTTTTAAAGTCAAGGATTGCTAATTTTTTTGTGTAATGATTTTCTGCATCTGTATCATTGTAAAGGGTACCAATGCTAATGTAGATGGCTAGTGTCCACTAATTGTACGTCTTAAATGTTAATGAATTATCTTTAAGCTTTTACTTCCTTGGATCCCAACAAAAGTGTCAATAATACTTTCTAAGTGCAAACAAACTTACTTGTTTCGAGTAACTACATCGAACTTGCAATTTGTGATATCTTCCATTTAATGATTTATGTTACTTTAACCTTGAAAAATGAAAAAAGAACTTAATTCAGTATGTGTGAATACGTATATCTTGTCAACATTTATTTTTGTTATCATCCATGTATGTATATCAATAAATGGAAAATTAATGTCTGTATTAATGAACAAATATTTCAAAAATGGAAAAATTAAAGTATGTATTAATGAACAAATAAATGAATGAATGAAAGAATAAGTGAATAGAACATTAATTGATAAGACAAATTGGATGTCAAGCAATGAGCTAAGTATCAGCTGCACAGATTATTGCAGAGGTAAGCATCTATGGAATTTGAGTCACAATTCTACGTTGTCGTTTCATCAACCAAAACCACTGATTTATTTATTCATAGTTGTTGTCCATTCACAAGATTCAAAAGAATAAGAAACAAAAAGACTACTCTTACAAACAGTTCATTTTTTCTGTTAATGTTAGTGCTTCTAGGGAATCTTTGTAAGTCTTAGACATTCTTTTTGAACCTTATATTTACAAAACCCTTTAAGATCACTTCATTTGCTTGCCCTATATTTACCAAGCCTTAAATTTACAAAGCCTATATTTACAAGTCCCATCAGCCAAAAGGTTATCTCGATGATCACTTCATTGCCCAGATGCTCTGATGCCTCTAAGAATAGGATAAAAGTTCAGCAACTACATTGATCCTTGGTTTAAATCGGATTATGCCAGCATCGAGTAGGTTTTGAACTTTCTTTTTAGAAGTATTGCATGTTTGTATTGAATGTCGTTGTATTTATGCATGGTGTTTATAATGTTCATTAATGTTATACCACTCAGGATAAGGGGTTGGTATGGAAGAATATATTCAGGAGCAAAAGTTAATGTTGAAGCAATATAAAGTATAATTCCTTATAAGTTAGTGGGATCTAATTGAATTTACAATTCTTTTGTGATCTTTTCTTGGTATGGCCAGCAAAAGATGGCTGCCTAGAACTAGGAAAACTTGTAGGGTTAGAAAAGTAGAATAATCCTTAGTGCTATAGAATTAGGAGACTTTATTTCAAGCATGTGCATGGACCAGCGATTAGGAACCTTACCTGATGGTTTACTAGGTCCTGTCTTTAAGTCTTTGAGTGTCAAAAGTTGGGTTGAAGGTAATGGTAATTCTTAGGGATTATGCAAAAAATCTTTAATGATTTTTATCAATTTGAATAATTGTTCTTTTATCTCTTAGACTTCTTATCTCATTCCTTTAACTATCCCCTCAAAAGCACTTAGTTGTGCTTCCCATTGATCTCCTAGATTTTTGACTTTGTGAATTCATCGAGGATGAGGATACTCTTAGATAGGGTTCCTTTTTAGACCTTCGACCATTTTTGTCAATTTGGTGACTTATCTTTTCATTCCCTGGACTTCATGATCAAATTCTTCTTGAATAAACTCTAATGCGCTAATTCTTGCCCCATTATTACCATCCATGGAAGGATGCGTAGAAATACAATAAATGGAATTGTTTTAGTATATTGCAAAAATTATGAATGCATGAGCATATAAAGATGTGAACTTTGTAAATGTATAAAAAATGCAAGAATGAATTTACAAGTGTTTATGGGATAGAAATGTCAAACCAAAAAAATCTTTCATAGTATAATAAACTAATGTGAGGAACAAATAAAAGTAAAACATATAATTAACACATATAATGACAATGCTACATACACTAATTAATATCAAGAAAATCAAATTACAAAGTAAAAAGTTAAAAATGTTCCCCCTTGTATACCTAATTTGGTACCTTACAAAATCGAGCAGGGCTCTAAGTAGTTGAGGCCCTTACAGTTCATTACATGAAGTTTAGGTTAATCATCTAAATAGGTTTTCGAATTGTTCCTCGACTTCAAAAGAAACTGATAAGTTACCCTAATCCTTGCCCACCTCGAGTTTATGTCAAAAAGGGTTCAATTCGAATGGGAGTATCTTCCATGCTCATAACGAGGCTAACACCTCGAGCAGGCATAGGAATTTACACCTAGTAGGCTTTTCACTAGCCCATACAGAGGTTAACACCTCAAAAGGCAGAGCTATTTTGCCCCATCCTAAAATGTCAGGTACCTATGCCCCCTCCATATTCATGGAAGAGAATCTAATGCAAATGCATATGCACCGTGTGTGCAAGAAACAACTTACCTTTATGATTCAACGCTTTCCAAAAATACTAAAAACCCCTATCCTAAATGCCAATAAAAATAATGCTACAAAGAAAACAAAAGTTAGCAAAAAAATAGATAATATATAGCAAAATTTATAAGTAAAATATACAATAAAAAATTGCTTTGAAAATATTGAGAATTATAGCTAAATATTGGTTGAAATCAAATTAATCAGAATTTAGTTAACGGATTAATTTTAGGCCTGACTCTCTAACCTATCTCCAATTGAGTTGCCAACCTATCGTAACATAGCCCAAATACAAATCTTGACTAGCTTGAATTAAAATGGTGAATGTATCCCTTGTTTTTATATATATTTACATATCATTATTTTTCTAAGTTCAATTTAAGGACTATATTTTTATTATCATATTATTCTTTATTTTTTTATGTCTGGGGATTGAGTTATCAAGATGAATCGCCCACTCGACTTAACTCTAAATACTTATTATAAAAAGACCATTTTTCTAGAGTCACCACCAATCTTATTTAGGCTAAGTGAGATGGGATACCTACCAAAGTTTATATTTTAAGGATTATGAAACCAAACCTATAAAAACAAACTTTGAGTTATATGCTTATACTGGAGATCGCTTGAAAGGGTCTGAGAGTTAGTTACAATCACAAGTAACGATCGACCTTCCCATGACGCTCAATGATTGGTACTTTATTAATCCCATGTTAACATAAATTTTGATTTTTATTTGTTTCAATATTTGGTATTTAATTATAATTCCCATAATATTTTATTAAACAATTTATTATTTTGGATGAAAAGATCGAGTTTTAATATTTTTGAAAATAAAAATATCTTCCATATCCTCTCAAAGAACCAAGAAATCACGAAGATCTTATCATTCTCTATCATACTCCGTTGGAAAACCTGCGGAGTACGAAAGATTTTATTTTTACAAAAATTGAAAAATCTCAATTTTCATTTTGAAAAGGATGTCTCATTATGAAAACAATCCGCAAAACCCGTCACATATTCTGGGAGAAATTCTACGCATTAATTTAATTAGGAGACATTGCTTTAATTATAAAAAAACCTAATTTATTTAAAAATACAGACCCTAAGACCTAAAAATATTCCAATATGATGAATCTATTCCTAATGTGTACTTTCAACGTAAAAGTATCTAGTATTCACATGGGACTTGATTCTACTGCAAAATTGCAAAATACCATTGAGGTATACCTTCAACGTAAAAGATTCTGGTAACCCTTAAAGGGCTCAAATGCTTGAAAAAGAGCAAACCTATCCTAAAATATGCACTTTTGGCTTAAAAGCATCCTAATGCATATCTAAGAATAAACTTGAAGAAAAATTACAAAACTCCTCTTAGGGTATACCTTTGACATGAAAGTATCCCAATAACCCTAATGGACCTTAAAATGAACTAGGAAAGCTAAACTAATCCCAAAAATTCACCTTCAGCATAAAAACATCTTTATAAAAAATTACTAAAATGCCCTTAGGGTATACCTTTAACGTGAAAGTATCCTGGTAACCCTAAGGAGTGCAAAAATAATGGGAACTAGATAAACCTATCCTAAATATGCACTTTTGGCATAAAGCATCCTTGTTACTATCTAGGACACAATTTTAGGGAAGCTATCAAAATACACCTATGGGATACCTTCGACATAAAAGCATTTTTGGTTACTATCTAGGACTTGATTTTAGGTAAAATTATAAAAATGCCCTCAGTGTATACTTTCAATGTGAAAGTATCTCGATAACCCTAAAGAACTCAAAATTGATTATAAAAAGCTAAACCAAACCTAAATATTCATCTTCGATATAAAAGCATCTTAGTGCAAAAAATTACAAAAACGCCCTTAGGGTATACCTTCAACATGAAAGTATCTTGGTAACCCCAATGGATGCTAAAATGATCTTAAAAGGCTAAACAAATCCTAAAAATTCAATCGTGGCATAAAAGCATCCCGATGAGAAAAATTACCAAAATGCCCAAAAGGTATACCTTCAACGTGAAAGTATCTAGATAACCCTAATGGACAATATAATGATGAGAAATAGATGAATTTACCCTCAATGAGGGAATAAAATTCAAAATTTGTCTTAAAATGCAAAAATTACAATTAATCCCCTAAATTTTTTTAAAAATTCATTTTGTACCCGATGAAAAACTAAAAAAATACAAAAAGTTTAAAAATTTTTATACCGTACAAAAGGTCATAGGAATAATAGAAATATTTTAAAAATGATAATTTTAACCATTTTACCTTTAAAGGTCTAAATTTGCTAATTAATCCCTAAACTTTTAAAATTTCATTTTAGTCCTTATGTGATAAAATAATGTAAAAATCATAAAATCATATGAAATTATGTATAAAAATTATAGAAAACATACCAACAAGAATTTGGCCAAATACCTTGGCCTTAAAACAAAAAGTTTCCATAGTTTACAAAATAACCCTTAAGCTTTATAAAATTACATTTTAACTCTTATATGATGAAATATCACAATACACCCCAACAAATCATCAAACCAGCAAAAAAATTAACATAAAAATCATAACAAGAACATACATGAAGGTCAGGCCAAGCACTTTTAGCCATAAAGCCAAAATTTTCATTTTTTGCAATTTAGTCCATAAACTTCATAAAATTGCAAAATGACCTCCAAAGTGTTAAAAATGCCTAAAACATGTTTATAAAAACATGAATCAGCACTAACATGGCTTATGAAGCTTTTGGCCAAAACTAAAATAGCCTAGAAATTTTATAAATTTTACAATTTAGTCCCTATGTTTATAAACATTACAAAATCACCTAAAATTTATGAAATCAAGGCAAAAATAAGCATAAAATCTTAGTTATCAACACCAATCAGCCTCAGCCAAGGTAAGAAATAAACATGCATCAATGTTTTATAACCAAAATCATGAGAATAAGCATGAATAAATATCATCAAGTTTAAATAAAAAAATAAAATCATAAAATATGAACATATAAATACATAAATTAACATATTAACTTGAAAATATTAAGAATAACAATATAAACATAAACATACATATACATATACAACAAAATTAATATCTCATCAACAACAATAATATTTCATAAAAAAATCAAGCTTTAACTAAAAAAATTAAATATAACAGCAAATATATAAAAAATTGATATTGTCAACATGTTAGCCTTTCAACATGGATAAAAGTCCATGAGCTTAATATGTTTTTGACTCACAACAAAGAAGAAAAATGATTGACATAAACAAAAATTACAAGATTCAAGGATGAAATTACCTAAAAAGCTTGAAAACTTAAAATTTCTAAGAAAAATGGCTAAATTTGGTTATGGAAGGCATTTGCCTTTTGTGAAAATTCTCCATGGTTTTCTAAGGTGGGGGGACAGCAAGAAAATGGTGGTGGAATATGGCCAAAAGCTTCCTAGATTTTTTTCTAGGAAACTTTTTATTTATTTATTTTTTATTTTTATTAACTTTCGATTTGATTTTTTATTGATTTGATTTAGATTAAAAGTGATTTGATGTAAATTTATTGCTTTTATCATTTTGTGCCTTATGTCATCCAGACGTAATCTATTTCTAGAGGTTTTGTGAGATATTTATAATATCTATAAAATTATATAGTAAAAATTATTTGGAAAGATTAAATGGTAAAAATTAAAAATTATTTATTTAAAATAAAATTTCATATGATTAATTTAATTTAATTTAATCCAATAATAAATAATATTTTTAAATTACAAAAAAAATTAAAAATAACAAACTAGTAAAATTTTACGAGAAAACACCTTATCAGAAAAAATTGTCATATATAAAAAAATATAAAACTCATAAAATAAATTGAATTTTTCAAAAGTGAATATGATTTAAAAATAATATTTGAAGAATTTTGAAAATTATAAACTCAAAAAAATATAACTGAAAAAATTTACGGGTAGAAAACTTTATATCTTAGTAACAGAAAAAATTCTAAAACTCATAAAATGAATTGAATTTTTTAAAACTGATTTAATATGAATTGATTAATAATATTTAAAGAAATTTAAAAAGTAGAAACTCTAAAAAATCTCATCAAAAAATTTATAAAGTATAAAAACCGTATCTCAATAATAGAAAAATTCTAAAAGCCTTAAAATAAATTAAAATTTTTAAAACTTATTTTATATGGACAAAATAGTAATATTTAAAGAATTTTAAAAAGCATAAACTAAGAAAGATCTTTCAAAAAATTACAGAGTAGAAAACTTCGTATTTCAAAAATCGAAAAATTTCAAAGGGCAAATGTGAAATTGATAAAATAAAGGGAATTTTTCTAAACTAATTTAATATGAATTAAATAATAATTAACTGGGAAAAATCTTCTCAAAAAAATTTATGGAGTAGAAAACTTCATATTTTTGAATCAAGAGAATCTTGAATGAAAAATACAAAACTGATAAAATAAAAGGAATTTTTCCTAAATTGATTTAATATGAAGAAAATAATAATATTTGAAAATTTTTAAAGATTATAAACTAAGAAAAATCTTTTCAAACAAATTAGCGAAGTAAAAAACTTTATCTTTTGGAAACAGAAAGAAAATGTAAAACTTACAAAACAAAATGAATCTTGAAGCAAATTGATTTAATAGTAATTAAATAAAAAATTTTAAAGAATTTTGAAGTTGAAAGCATGAGAAAATTCCACCATGAAATTTTACAAATAAGGGAAAGCTCGGATTTTAAAAATTGAGAAAATTTCAAAGAACACATTAAAACTTATATAAAATGAATTAAATAAGATATATCATCCTAGATGTTAATTTATAAATGGTAAAGATGAAAATCTAGAACTCAAAATAATTTTACTAGGAAAAATTTTGCAAGTATAAAACTCATAATACTGTGAAAAATCCAAAATTAGTCACAAAATTAGACAATCTGACTCTTTGTGGTATAAAATGCTAATATGAATTTTTCCTTGAATATTTTTTATTTTTCGGAGTATATACTGGCATAAATACCATGCAAGTATTGTTACAGTTATACGACAGTCAACTTCCCAAGTTTAATGAAAAATTCTCTAAAATGTCCTAAAAATGAGAATTTTGACCATGATATCGTTCGTAGAAACAAATTTTTAAAATTTTGACAAGAAAACATAAAAAATATTTTTTTCTTAAATATTTGTCTTGTATATCCGAAATTAGAGATCAAAGTGTGATTTTTTTATCACATGAACTTGCAATCATTTAACTGTAAATAACAAGGTTTTGAAAATGTCTGGTTCATCTAAAAAAGATCATTCCCAACGAGGGTTGTCGTTAAGTTCTTAATCTTAGATATTCAGGATTATCAAAAAAGAAAAAGGGGACCCCAATGAAATTAGGTGTCTACACTAAACATGACCCACTATGAGTGTTCCATTTGGTATTTCATTTAAATGTCAATGCAAATACTCTCATCTATTAGTAATGTAAGTGATCTTTAGACTTGTGACACTAGGTCACCTTGCATCATAGTTAGAGATCATCCTAAATGGGTTCACAATAAACAAGTACCCAATAAGTGTGGTTTTAGGTGTGATATAAAGCATACTAGACATGAATGAGTGGTCAAGATAAGATTCATCACCCCATGTGATATAAGGGGACATATCCTAGTGGTTCTCGACCCTAGTTAGCTTAAAGACCTTGGCTTGTATACTAAGATGGAGTAGGTCAAAAATAGAAACTTTTGCCTATTTTGGGATATATGATGAAAAGATTGAATTACACTTAGACATTGTACACTGAAGGGCTTGCAAAAACTAATTTGACGCTTCCTCATATCGGGTGGCCATGATACATTGTTAGGTGCCAATCTTGGTCTATAATATAAGTTATTTTGAACTGAGTAAATTTATATTTATTGTTGCTATGATGGATGCCTGATGGCTCACACACATAAGGGTGATTTTTATGGAATAAAAATTAGACAAGAACTAAATTGCCTAAAGAGTAAAAGTTGCTTAGGAGTTTTTTTTAGTTGTTTAAAAATGAGAGGCAAAAGTGCAAATATGCAAAAACTCAACCCTAGGTATTTAAACCTTACTTTATGCCATCCTTAACACAAGAGGAAACCTCAAAGTTGTTGGTTCATCTTCCCTCAGGTGACCTGCAACAACCTTGGTATTTGTACCATTTTCATTTTGAGTTTTGGAGAGAAATCATTTTTGCTCTAATTTTTTTGATTTTGGTACATAGAGAGATCATTTAGGAAAGGTTTTTAAATCCTAATTTACTAGCATAGATTTTGGCATAAAATAGTCTTTCCCTTATAAAGGATTTTTGAATCACTTATGTGGATGACTATTAGAGGCTAGACGTGTAGATAGCTTCAATTGTATCAACCAAGCTCGATGTATAAGATCTATAGGCACCTAATTTTGTCTAGGCCCTTTTTGAGCAAATTGTGCCCAATCAAAGACTTTTAGATAAAATGAACACATTTTTCTTTCCAAGCTAAATTTTGATATCCTAAGACTTAATTG
Organism: Adansonia gregorii; assembly: GCA_038382025.1. NCBI lineage: Eukaryota > Viridiplantae > Streptophyta > Magnoliopsida > Malvales > Malvaceae > Adansonia > Adansonia gregorii. The sequence goes on along the minus strand of JBBYHO010101056.1, from coordinate 17,403 downwards.
GAAGGTAATAGAACGAAATTAAAAAAAATAAAAAAAAGGGACTACTAGGTGCTATGTCACTAAGTACTATAAGTGACATGGCACCAAGCAAAATTTTTTTTTGGAAGGTTTGAAATGTCTAGGGACCCTATTAAAAAATGTGAAAAAAAAGGTCATCATTTAAGGAAAAGTCATCATTCAAGGCATCATTGAGATCATGTAGACAAGCATAAATCAACCCCTCATCATTTATGGTTAAGTTAAGGTGTTTGAAGAGCCAAAGGAACATAAAATTAATATTTTTTCATGTATGTGTCGATATAGGGCCTTGGTGTATCGATAAAAGCCTCTATATTAGCAAAAATTCAAATTTCACATGTTGTATTGAAACAGCATGTCCAAGGTATTGATACTTTGCTTCATATATCGATACAACTTGTCATTGTATCAATACTTTGCTTCATGTATAGATACATTGGCTTGTTGTACCAATACTAAGCTTGGCTATAGCTTAAAATTGCAATTTTTGGTCAAATGTAATGACACCCAAGCTTTTATATCAAAACTAGGTGTAATGTATCGATATATTTGGGCAAAATTTGTTTTAAGTATCGATAGAATGCATTTTATCGATACACTAAAGCAAAATGACCCAGTTCATGACATTTTTATCCCTTTGCACCATGACAATAAAACATGAATTGGACCACTTTTTTGGCACAAAAAATCATCCAAATTCATACCAAGCCTGAGCATTGGACTAGTGATTGGATCAATAACATTTTTTAAGGCCCAAATAACCATGACAAGGGACATTTTCATAACTTAATGCAATTTGTTAAAGGACAATATTGATTTTTGTCATTACTTAGCTACATAAAATGGCCTTGATCCACTCTTTTTGCTAAGCAATCTAATGAATTTAAATGCCAGCTACATGGTACCTTCCCTATACATTAGGTACATGCACTAAAACCCTAAATGCCTTATTTTCTACATTTTATCCTCACTATTCACATGGTTATTTAGGGCCAACATTCTTAGCTAATAAAGAGAGGGAACACATATTTTTCTTGCCCTACATTCTTTTTATAGCCTCCAAAGAAAGCCTTAAACCTTTATATTTTCTTAGCTCTCTGCACTACCTTAAAAAAACCCCTTTTAAACACTCCTTTAAGCAATTTTGGATTGTTTTTCTTTTTACTAATTCATAGCAAGTAAGAAAAAGCTTCAAAGGCACATATTTTCTTGAAAAAGACTCATCTTTTTAATGAAAAAAGCTACTAGAAATCTTATTAGTATATTTTAATAACTTGTTTCTGTATTTTGTTGCTATTTTCATGTTTTCATCATGTTAGTGAACTTTTTATGCAACCATAACTATTTGCAAGTTCCATGCATTATCTTTGATGTCTTGTTCATGAGTTGGTGATTTTGTCATGCATTCATGCAAAAAAAATCATGTTTTTATGTTGTTATGAAATTTCCAACCCTTATTCATGCCAACACATCTTTATGCCTATGTCATGTTTCATGCTTCCATTAATATACATGTTCATGCATTTTCTTTGTCCAAAATCATGTATTTAATGCTATAAAAGTTTTTTGTCCTTTGTTTCATGCCATGAAAACAATTTCCTACATGTTCATGTCATCTTTTATATTGTCATGAGCATCATCTTACATGTTCATGCATTTCTTGCATTTTCATTAGGTTTTGTTTGAAAAAATGTTGTCTTGTTGATGCTCTAGCATATATTTGCCATAGATGTCACCGTTCACATGCTTTACATGACTAAAGATGCCTTCTTGATGTCTTTATTTTATGTTTGTCAACTCAAAAAATCTGTTTTATAAAACCTTTAAGTTAAGCCCATGCTAACTTTAATCAATGAAAACTAGTATAGATTTGATGTCTTCAATCTATTTGTCCTCTAATCTTAGAGATAAAACTAGCATGCTATATCTTGATTCATGGTTAAATGAGGTTAAACATTTTGATTTAAAAAAAAATCCTTTGTTTACATGTCTTGAAGTGTTTGTGCCTTAATTTTGAAATCTAATACCCTTTTGCTAGTAACATGGTTATGGGCCTATTCCATCATCCCAAACTACTTCGTGATTATGTGAATAAGCTTATAAAGCCATGCACTGACTTTCTTTGCAAACATCTGAATGTTTGTAATCCAAGCCTAGTTTTAGGAAACCCAAAAACCCAAGAAACTCTTCTATTTTCCCTTAGTAACACTATAGCCATGACTTGAAAAGTCATTTTTGAACCCTAAACAATTTTTCTCAATTTTTCTAATATTATTTCTTCAAAGGTCATCAAATTAATTTTCCAATGGTACTTAATTTTCCCTTAGACGTGCTCAGATGAGGGAGTTATGATTTTTTGAACTAATATTGTCTAGAACCTTTAGAATCAGCGATTTGTATTGGGGCCATTTTAGCCCATCAGATGATTATCTTGGATTTTGCAAACATTTTGCCCAAAAACCAAATGAAATTCCTTTTCGAGAAAATCAATGTTTATGATCTAATGATTTTGAATGAGTCTAGGATGATTTTTCAAAGTACGTTACACTTTTTCCATTTCATGGTGCTATTAGTGCTAAGCCAAACCCGACTTTAAGAATTAATTCTTCCTAGAAAGAGATTTTCTAAGATTTTTAGAATATTTTTAAATTAATCCTTCTCAAGTTACCTTTCCAACATTATCTTTTTGCCCTCTAAACCTTTGGAGTAACCTAGAATAAATTCGGGAATGTGGATAGCGTGATGCTATCTGAATTTTTGGACTTAAGAAAACTCAATTGAATTTTTTGAAACCACCTTTTCAAGGTATTCGAATGCCTTGAATTGCATCTAATTAATTCCCAATTAAGTCATGTGTCACAAAATGGGTCACATTAAGCTCGAATCAAGGCACGACCACTTTTCCAAAATTAATTTTATCTCTTATTTAAGTTATTAGTTTTAATTTACAACTTATATTTTCATAAAAAAATCCAAAAACATTTTTCTTCCAAAATTACCAAAATTTCTACTTTCAGGGATATACAACCCTACTTTTTGAAAGGATACTCTAACCTTGCTTTTCAAACTTCACTCAAAATCCAAATTTTCTCTCTCCCAAACCTCCTTAGGCCTTTTAATAAAAAACTCATTTTCCACACCTGAAGTGACCATCGAGTTTAAATGCGTCTCAAAATTATCATTTGATTATGCAACATTTATTATATTCTTTTTCATCTTACTAACACATTTCTTTTTGTTACATCCATTTTACATTCATATTTCCAAATTGTTTTTGAAAATTACAAAGTAATGTTTTATATCAGTATCTCTTCAGTGTTTGATACGAAATCCCATTTTTAAAACTCAAATCCGGATATCATTTTTAGTAAAAAATTTTTATGTTCTCCACCTCTTTATGGTACATATGAGATTCAAATTTTCTAAAAACTCGGGTTTATTTATTTATACAAAATTCATGCATTAAAAAGTGATTATATCAAAATAATGACAAGTCAAAATTGAAGAAACCAAAACCAATGTAAGACATAGCTAGTAGGTATCAATTTTTGGCATCATAGGGATATTAATACTTTCTTAGCATAACCAATTCCCAAACCCTATGAAATAGGAATTTTGGGCTCATGCATATTGACTTATACATAAAAATTTAATTAGAATTAAACATACACAGTGGAATTATACAAAGAAACATCAAGATTTCCTCAAGATCTTAAGAAGACATGTACATATGATTAGACTACAATTTAAAAAATCATACAATGATAGAAACCATACATGCTTAGAGACTTGTAACTTTAAGCATGCCGATCCTTCCATGAATGCAACATGGATTGATTACTATGATCTCTTCTTGAGGTGAAAAGTAACACAAGTGTCCTGCCTCTAGTAGTGACCTACACAGATGCTTTTGGCGCCTCTATGAGCTCCAATGGCTTTGTAGTGCTAGCTAAAAGGCTTTTCAAGCCTTAAACAAAAGATATATAGCTAATAGTTTCATATCTAAAGTGATCTGAGAACAAATCCCAAGCCTATAACATTAAAGAGAAGAAAAATAACTCCGTGAGGAAGTCGTTTTGTTCGCAAATATAGGCAAATAAATTTGAAAATCTCAAGTTTAGATTTTGGTTGATTTCTTTAGCTTGGAAACTGATTTTCTACCTTTTTTATGATTAGCACAATTTTAGATCACTCAGAAACCATGTTTATGCCAAGGCATATTTAAGAAAGTAACTACTATGCACAGATAATAATAAACGAATCTAAAAATCATAATTCTTGATTCTAACTTATTCCACTAGGATAGAAAATAGTCTTCTACTTTATTATGATAAAAAACACTTTGAGATGACATGGAATGTGAATCAATGCAGAGGAGGCTTTAGGAAAGCTAGGGTTTGGCGTAATAACCTTTTAAGGACATCAAAGGGTTTTTTGCCTAGGGTTTACTGATAATGAACTCTCTCCTAAAAGGACTTAGTGTTGTTTATATAGGCTTCACAGACTAGGTTTGGCTATTAATGAATGAGCTAGATCTATTAAACAAGCCTTGCTTAGAGTAGTTCACAACTAAACTCATTAACTTAATAATTAAGGCTTTTAGCCCAATCCCTTAATTTACATGTTAGATAATTTAATTCATTATTAAATTTTTTAACCTAAGTAAAACAATTTTACTTTATGTAAATATTATTAAACAATTAATTAAATAATTATTAAATAATTTTTTAATTTTTTAAATACAATTATTTAGATTTATTTAGTATTATCTTTAAAACCATGTCTAAATAGACATTGTCTTTATAAGACATTCTTATCTTTATTGCCATATTAAGACACTGCTAATTAGATTTCCTTAATCTAATTTATGTCTTAAATTATTTTTAATTGAATTTATTTAATTAAGTATTTCTTATTATACCTTTTATTTAATTAAATTGTACTTAATTAAATCCCGATTTTAATCCAATAGATCATCTTATTATGAATGATCCATTTAGCTTCCATCATAATGACAATAAATATAATTACTCACTTAAGTGTATTTATATTTATAGACCCAGATTAGCCTCTAGCAAAGCATTATGGCCGCCTGATAGGCAAGAAGAGTCAATATGAACTCTTAAGAAACTTTTAAGTAACAAGCATCTCAATGTACTTCTGTCCTTTCACCAGATACCTTGAAAAAACCATGAGCATGGTGTAGTGTCTACTCATGTATCAATCGATATTAGTTCTTGCAGCTTTCGATTAACCTCATGACTAGTATACATGACTAGCGCATGAGAACATATTCCATAAACACTTGACTGACTTATAACAAATAAGGTCCTTATACGGGGCATGTTCAGTGAACATGTTTGTGCATTGTTAATGCCTTGTCTTGACAATATGATAATTAGGAACGTTTTTAGAAACATAGCTTTGATGCATAAGGATAACATCATTATAACTCACTACTAACTTTGCTAAGCTATTATGTTTCATGGGCTTCATCCAACTAGTGTTTACATGATTATCAATCACAGCACTAACATAAAGGAATCTCTAGGGCATTATTAACTTATATATACCTTATCTAATTCAATTGGCTCTAGGGCATTTACTAACACCCCACTAATGAATCTCTAGACTGTGTAGACTATAAATTGATGTTTCCAATTTTTCAACTTTGAATATCAGTTTTAAAAAGCATCTAATTATGCCTAGCCTAAATGATCGGTGGTGACTCCAAGTCTTCGACCATTTTGTGGTGGCCATCCAAGATCGACTGGATGAGTGATTCATCTGATGGTTTTTCCCTTTATTTTCATCTCGTCATGCCTAATCCAAATCCTGATCAAAGGATATTCTAAAGGCACACTTATTAAGTTGCTGGCACCATACCAAGTGATCCAATTTCTAGAGGCACGTGGTGACGGCTTGGTAACCCTACTGGGGACAGTTAAAAAGTTGAGCCTATGACTAGATATGTCTTGCTTAGTTCTTGGTTTCTCTGGTTTCAACCATTATTTAACTATAATCCCTTATCATCTTTCTCTAGTAATATTTTATCTATTTTGTTTTGTTGATTATTAGGGTTTGCCTTATTCTTGAACAAGTATTGATTTGATAAATATGGTAAAAGAGGGTAAATAAAAGGTTTGATTATTTACCCAGCCACACCATGCATGTGCATTTGCATGAAATTCTCACCAAATTCCATGGTTGGATTAGGGTCCCAAATATTAAAAAGAAGTGGGCTATCTGCCTTTATGAGTAACTTTCCACATTTGTATATGAAATTACATCCATTGAATCAAACTTGTTCTTGTAAACTTGTGATGGGCCTAGGATCGAGGTGCCTCAACTATCCTTGCCAGATGAAGGAGCGATTTGGACATTGATCTAGATGTTAATTCAAACCTCATATAGTGAGCCTTAGGAGCTAAACTATGTCAAGCCATACCAAGGTACTAGAATAACCTAGAGAATAAGACACTAGGGGAAACACTTTTTACCTTTTACTCTTTTATCCTGTTATTTATGTAAACGATGATGAACGCATGTATTCGCTCATATTTATGTTTTTACCCCTTAATAAGTCACCAGGGCATGTCGTTACGCTATCCGATGGATGACTAATGCTTATTTTTCTTTAGGTGAAGCACATGAAAGTTTGTCACCCATAATCGCTTTTAAGGCCCTCACCTCTAAAAGAATAAAGTTAACCTGATCAATTCGGTATGTTATCTGATTGACAGTCTAATGCATGTCAGCTAATAAGTGACAATAAATGTACATCATTGCCTATTTGGTCAATTTTGCCCAAGAGGTTTTATACCACCTCGCCAAGGGTGAGCTTAACTTGATTGAGCCATCATGTTGTCCAACCAATGACTAACCATCATAGTACTCCTATAAGTGATGGGAAGTAAAGGTCATTATTTAAGGTTCTGCTTAAGGCTTTGTATCACCTTTAAAGGAATAAAATTTAACCTGGTTAAGCCACCATGCTGTTCGATTGATGGCTTGGCATGATAACCTCTAGGTAATGACAAACAAGTACCATCATGTAGGTAGTAAGTTTTAATCTAGAGAAAAAACACCACCTCATCAAGCAGTTTCAACTTAAACACATCATTATACTATTTGAGTTAATATGTACCATAAAGGAAAAGTGATTCTTTCTTTGATCCTCCATGGCTGCCTTAAGGCATCATAACACCTATTATCGAGGCAATTTCTATGATTTATTTTTGTTATTTTTCATCTTTTATTCTTACCAATATTTTAACCCTTTACTCCCCTATTGTTTCTTGTGTTTATGTCACATGCATCTCTTTTACATCAAACATGTACAAATAATTAATACGAGACAATGGTGAATGAACACCATAACGCCCATAATAAAGAGGATCCTTGCCTCATTGGCATTACATTCCCTTGATAAGGCTGAGGGCATAATTTGTTGATTTGTATAGGTTTGTTCCCCTCAAGAGTTATATTGTCATGGTAAGTATATGGGGGACACGATAATGGTGCATTTCATGCATTCCATGCACCACATTGGCATGTCATCTTTTCATACCTCACATTTGTATCTCACTACACTCACTTAAATACAATATATATCTATTCATGACACAAACCTAGGGGGTAGAATGTCAATCCTCATCAATGTAAGGATTTCTTTAAAGAAGCTCCACTATTCATTTAAGAGGTATTAGGATTGACTAAGGCTGTTAATCATTGAGAATGATTATCAAGCTAGGATCAAAAAAACTTAAACTTATGTATAAAAAGTCTCAAGAGCAAATACTACACAAAAAATGAGGAATTACAGGCCCAAGTAGCTAAGTTAGGAAATTGTTATCAACCTTAATGAAGGAAAGGGACAAGCTAGTGAACTAATATCCAAAAAGGGTCAGAATATCCTAAAGCTCACCCCACTGGCAGTGCTAGAGCTACACCCATCAAGAAGAGCAATCCGAAAGTAACAACCCTACATAGTACTGGTTTCGTTATGTACCCGATCATCTACATGAATCTAGTTGTAGCATATGTGCATCCCAGCCTTCATCTTGCAAACACTGAACCATCCATGATCGATTTGCTAATTCTCAATTTGGATGACTTAATAGAGCAAGAGAAACCTAATAGTATCTAACCCTCTAAGGCTATAAAGGATCTTAGTGAAAACCAATTACTAGGAAAAAAGCTCAGTGCAATCGAGTTGAACGATAAATTAGGAGTCATAAATGCTAAATCCTTGAGTCTAGTCTTCAACCTTGTTATTCCACCAAAATTCAAAGTGCTCGATTTTAATAAATATAATAGGATTATTGATCTAATTACTCACATATGGATGTATTACAAAAAGATGGTCGGGTATGAATAGAATAAGAAGCTACTAATTTATATTTCTAAGATAGTTTGATTAGGGGCTTATTAGTGGTATAATGAGTTGGAAAGAGCCAAGATCTAAACATGGATTGATCTTGCTAGTGCATTTTTGGACTAATATGAGCACATCTCTAACTAGGTGCTAAATAGATTATTTTTAAGAAACATGAAAAAAAAAGCCCACCAAGACTTTTAGGCAATATGTCTAAAGATGGAACAAAGATATGGCATAAGTACATCCATATTGAATAAGAAAGAGATGACCATGTATTTTGTGGTGACATTACATGCCCCTTTCTATGACAAGCTCATAAGGAATGGCATGAGGAACTTCATTAACCTAGTCCTGCTTGAGGAAATGATCAAAAGTGCAATGAAGAATGGAAAGCTTGAAAAAGGTGGGACACTCAACAACAAGTGAAAGAAGCTAACTATAAATGAAAAAGAAGAGGTCCAAGGCTTGGTGTGTGAAGGACAACCAACAAAACATTTCATGTATTTAGACCAAGCTTGGCAATAGCTTAAAATCGCTATTTTTGGCCAAATGTACTTATATTTATGTGCAAAATTTGTTAGAAGTATTGATACAAAATGCATCTATCAATACAGGAAAACAAAATGGCATAGTTGGTGACATTTTCATCCTTTTGCACCATGACATTAAAACATGAATTAGACTACATTTTTGGCACCAAAAACCATCCAAATTCATACCAAGCCTCAGCATTGGACTTTTGATTGGATCAATTACATTTTTTAGGCCTAAATAGCTATTACAATGGACATTTTCATGACTTGATGCAATTCGTTAAAGGGCAATATTGATCTTTGTCATTTACTCAGTTGCATAAAGTGGCCTTGATCCATTATTTTTGCTAAGCAAACCAATGGATTTGAATAAGCTGAATGTGGTACCTTGTCCATACATGAGATACAACATAAAAACCTAAAATAACCTTTTTTTTCATTTTATCCTTACTATTCATAAGGTCATATAAGGCTAACATTCTTAGCTAATAAAAAGAGAGAACAAACATTCTTCTCAAGTCATATTCTCTCTACAACATTCAAAAAATAACCTTAAATCTTTCCATTTCCATAGCTCTCAACATCACTCCAAAAGGCACTTTCAAAAACTCCTTCAAGCCATTTTTGCTTGTTTTTCTTCTTGCTATCTTATAGCAAGTAATAGAAAGCTTCAAAGGCAACATCTTTGCTTAGAAAAAAAAACTCATTTTTTAGGGAAAAAATTGCTAGAACTCTTGTTAATATATTTTCTTAACTTGTTTCTTTATTCTATTGTTATTTTCATTTTTTTTCATCATGTCAATGACCCTTTTATGCAACCATGACCATTTATAAGTTCCATGCATTATCTTTGATGTCTTATTCATAAATTAGTGATTTTTTCATACATTTATCCATAAAAATCATGTTTTTATGTTGTTATGAAATTTCTAGCCCTTATTCATGTCATGAAAATACACTCCTTTATACCTATATTATGTTCAATGCTTCCATGAATTAACATGTTCATGGATTTTTTTGTCCAAAAATCATGTCTTTAATGCTATAAAAGTTTTCCATCATTTGTTTCATGACACAAAAACATTTTCCCGCATGTTCATGTCATCTTTTATGTTGTCATAAGCATCCTCTTACATGTTCATGCATCTTTTATGCATTTCTTCCATTTTTAGTATGTTTTGTTTGAAAAATATTGCCTTGTTAATGCTCTAGCATATATTTGCCATTGATGTCATTGTTTACATGCTTTACATGATTAAAGATGCCTTCTCAATGCCCTTTTTTATGTTTATGTATTTGGAAAATCTATTTTATAAAACCCCCAATTAACTCTTTGCAAACTTCAATCAATGAAGACTAGGATGGATTTAAGGTTTTCAAGTTATTGGTCCTCTAATCTTAAGGATAAAATAAGCTTTCTATGTCTGAATTCATGGTTAAATGAGGCTAAATATTCTTATTTAAAAAAAAAAATCTTATTTTACATGTCTTAAAGTATTTGTGTCTTGATTTGGAAGTCTAATACCCTTTTGCTAATGACTTGGTTAATGGGTTATGCCATTGTTCCAAACTACTCCAGCATTGTATGGATGAGCCTGTGAAGCCACTGTCACTGACCTTCCTTATCATGGACATATAGATGTCTATAATCTAAGCCTCATTCTAGGACACTTGAAAAACCAATAAACTTTCCTGTTATGCCTTAGTAGCATTATAGCCACAACTTGAAAAATCATTTCCAAACACTAAATAATTTTTCTCAAATTTTTTGATTTTTTCCCTCAAAGGGCATTGAACTATTTTTCAATGATACCTCATTTGCCCCTGAATGTGCTCGGATGAAGGAGTTATAATTTTTTTAGCTAATGCTATCTAGAACCTTTGGAATCAGTGATTTATATTCTATTTGTGCTATTTGGCCCATTAGATGATTTTTTGGATTTTTAAAATTTTTTTTCCAACAGCTAGATGAAATTCTTTTTTCAAAAAAGCATCATTTATGATCTAATGATTCCAAATGAGTACATGATTTTTTTTAGAGTTTGTTCACCCTTTCCCTTGTATAGGCTACCAGTGTTGAACCAAAACCTAACTTTAAAAAGTAATTCTTCCTAGAAAATGATTATGTAGGATTTTTGGAATATTTTTACATTAATCTTTATTGAGTTACATTTCCAACGGTATCTTGTTTGCCTTCTTAAGCTTTCAAACTAGGATGGTATAAATTTGAGAAAATGGATAGCATGATGTTGTCCCCTATTTTTGGACTTAAGAAAAATCAATTCAATTTTCTCTAACCAACTCTTCAAGGTATTTGAATGCCTCAAATCACATCCAATTAATTCCCTATAGAGTCATGTGTTATAAGCTCGGATCAAAGCACAAACACTTTCCAAAATTAATTTTATGTCTCATTTAAATTATTAGTTTTAATTTACAACTTATATTTTCATAAAAAAAAATCCAAAAACATTTTTCCAAAATTACCAAAATTTTTACTTTGTGGATACTCCAACCCTTTTTTTGAGGGAATACTTCAACCCTACTTTTTAAACTTCATTCGAAATCCAAATTTTCTCTTTTCCAGACTTTCCTAGGCCTTTTAATCAATAAATGTTTTTCTACATCTTAAGCGACCATCGAGTCCAAATGCATCTCAAAGTTGTTATTCTGATTATTCCTCAAAAACTGAAGACAATTACTAGATACATTGTGATCGCCTTTCCTTTTCTATGTTTTTGTATGTTTATTTTTATGCAATATTTATTATATTCTTTTTCATCTTACTGACACATTTCTCTTTGTTATATCCATTTTACATTCATATTTTCAAATTGTTTTCAAAAATTACAAGGCAATGTTCCATGTCCGTATCTCTTCAGTACTTGATAAAAATATCTAATTTTCAAAAGTCAATTTTGGAGATAATTTTTTGTCCAAATCTCTATGTTCTCCACCTCTTCGTGGTGCGTATGAGATTCAAATTTTTTACAAAAGTAAGCTTTACTTATTTATACAAAATTCATGCATTAAAAGAGGATTATATCAAAATAATGACAATTCAAAATTGAAGAAATTGAAACTGATGTAAAACATAGTTAGTAGGTATCGATTTCAAGCATTGTAGGGATATTAATACTTCCTTACATGTAACCAACTCTCGAACCCCACGATGAATCTCTGGATTGTGTAGACCATGAAATTGATGTTTCAAGTTTTGCAGCTCAAAATATTGATTTCAATAGGTATCCAATGAAAACTAGCCCGACACTAAGTCTTCGACCCCTTCATGGTGGCCATCCAAGACTAGTTTAACAAACAATTCGTATAACGGTCCTTCCTTTTATTTTCATCTTGTCATGCCTAATCCATATCTCGATCAAAGGATATTCCAAAGGAATTTTTTTAATTTGCATGCACCACACCAAGTGTCGAGTTTTTAGGGGCACGCGACAACAAGATTGAAGTATAAGTCTATTTAGTTTTGAGAAGATGGGCGTCTTCAGATTAAGTTATAAATTTAGATTGCTTTCTTTCTTGTTATATAGAGATTGATCAAAGTGCTTTTAAAATGATCCGTTGATGCTGCTTGATGTGTTCCGCTACTTATCTCTAATTTTTGGTTTTTAATAAAATTTTTGTTTTAAATCGATTTCTTTAAATCTGAATAATGGGCATTTGATGTCTAGGGTAAGATTTTTCAAAATCATTAGGATAAAATACACATATCACTATCAGCAACATATTATCTGTATTTTATTCTAAATTACATGAGAATAGATATACTTTTAAAATAAAAATAATACTTTTATTTTAAATAACATATATAATGATAAAAACTACTATAAGATTCTTATAAGTATATCCATGATAATTAAATTTATTTTAAATCTTACTACATATTTGATATAACATTTTATTATTTATTTAAGAATTTAGTCTTATATATTTGAAAAACTATTTTAGTGTTTGAACAAATTATCTTGAAATCTTGAACAATTAATTTAAAAAGGTTATATAACAAACTTACAAAAATATAACAAATGTATTTATTTGTCCAATTTAAGAGTTTGATTTTTAAAAAAAGATATTAAAAATGATTTACAATTGATTGATTAAAATTTTAATTTTTAATATCTTAGCTTTTGTATAATAATATCTAGCTTCTTCTTTCATTTCAAAATTTTCACAGCCATTACTTGTATACTGCATGCTTTATTAGATTCAAAAATGGTAATTAAACGTTATAAAATTAAAGTGAATAATTATTTATGTTATAGTTATTATTTTATTAAATTAATATCTTAAAATAAAATGATAATTAAATTAAGTTCAAATTATTTCGAGTTCGAATCATTTCAAGTTTGGATCATTTTCTATTTCAAATTACATCAAGTATGGATCGTTGGCTTTTCGGGTCGAATCAAGTTGGATCAGTTTTGAGTTTAGAGTTTTTTGACACTTAGACACTTAATCCAACAAATTTTTATTTTAATTTTAGCTTTGTAGCTTGGTCAGGCTTTTTTTGTCATTGTACTTTTTAATAATATTTTTAATTTTTGTTCTTATAATCATGTTTTTGTTTTTGGATCAAACATGATTATAAATATTAACATAATACATGAGATCTAGTAATATATGCTAATTCATCAAATGTTCAATTAAAATGTTGAATAGTAAACATTAAAATGGTATCAATTAATTGGTTTAATCTTAATAATTAATACTTTAAAATTTTAGGAAAAATCACATTATGTAATACAATATTGATTTGATTTTAATATTTGACTATTTTGACATTAACATTAGATATGAGAATATATACTGTCCAATTATAATATCTAACAACAGACATTATTAAAAATGTATAAATTATAATTACTTAATATAAATAATCGGTCCATTAATTAGTTCAATTTTGTTAGAAACTTTAAGATACTATAATGTGTAAAAATTAATTGATATTGTATTAAGTTATTTTGACATTAATGAATAAATAAAACTTAACACTTAGTTTAACATACATGTAATCAATTAGTTAATTTGCATAGTATTATTAAAGTTTGTAAAAATTAAAAAGATCAAGTTATTTAAAAGTAATCGATGTAACATTAACAATAAATTAGTTTTATACTATTAAATATGAAATACTTAAATTTTTATTTAAAATATTTGAGTTAACACATATAATTACTTAAATATAAATGAACCTTAATATCATAAAATTAATTGTATTAAGATTATTACTAACATAGTAATTTCTCTAAATTATACTTTAATTTACTAATAATTGTAAGCAATAAATTTATTTATGCAAGAATAAATAATCATAAACACATTAATCCCATAACCATAGAACTTCATGCTTTTCACATATTTTGTAAAAGAAAACATACCATTATCTATAAACATCAACGAAGAAAGAACCTTTTAAAAAAATAGTAAAAATGCCAAAGTCTCTCTCTTAAGCCCTTTTCTTTATAGCAACACTATGATGAAAATAATGTACTTCTCTCACGGTTAGAGTGAAGACCACATTCTAAATGTATAGAGCATGAAAAAGCGTTTCCATTAGACATTTTTCTTCATAATGCAAGCCAATTATTAATGGTCATGTCTTTACACTATCTAATGGGTATCCATTAGAATAGATATAAATTATTCAACTAGATATGAAAGTCATATCCTTTTATTATTGACTAAGTATATACTAGAATGTGTTACGTTCAAATGGATATGATTATCCAAAATAAATAATAAATCTTGAATGAATTAACTAATAGGATTTAAACATTTTAAGAATTATTAAACCATCAAATATCATATGGGACACAAAAATCTTACATTCTGCCACTTCTACCATATGGCTATACATTTATGGTTTAATAAGAAACCACAATGTGCACATACACATAATGTTAAATCCTCGTTATATTGGTTCTACCATAATATCATGAGTAAGTAGAAAATTAATGTGCATCATGGATGTCATTATTTTGGAAATAGTCCATTCCATGTAGTACAACTTTAACCCCTTTCCTTAACATGATCCATAATGAAGAAATGGTCAACTTTGATGTCCTTATGAAAGGCTATACTTGTTATCGTTATTCCAATCCACTAATGTATACTAGTTAGAAGCACGAAATATTAGAAACAAATTTCATACTTAAAGCTCAGAGTGTTAAATAAATAAAAATCAATCATAATACAATATCATCCATGATCTCCAATAAAGGCATTCTTTTAACATGCTCAATAAAAATTTTGGGCAATAGTCCTTTTGTAAGTAGATCTGCAACATAAGGTTAGTCCTAATATGTTCGAGTAACACTTTTATTTCTGAACTTCTTCTTTAATGGCAAAGTATTTAATCTCCATATGTTTGGCACCCTTGGAATACTTGTCATTTTAAAGAAAAAGACTACTGCAGAAATTGTCACAATAAATTTTCAATGACATGGCAAAACTATCGATAATCTCA
The DNA here is from genome assembly GCA_038382025.1 of Adansonia gregorii. Taxonomy (NCBI): domain Eukaryota; kingdom Viridiplantae; phylum Streptophyta; class Magnoliopsida; order Malvales; family Malvaceae; genus Adansonia; species Adansonia gregorii. The sequence goes on along the minus strand of JBBYHO010101056.1, from coordinate 1,988 downwards.
GGTCCTGAAATAAAGTTTCACAACCATAATCCATAAATGGCAGCCTCAAAACATGCCACAAACTCAGCCTCTATAGCAGATGTAACAATGACAGAATGTTTTATACTTTTCCAAGAAATTGCTTCTTCGATTAGAAAGAATAAATAACCAAATGCATATTTTCTCGAGTCAACATATCTAGTAAAATTTGAATCTGGATATCCAATTGCCTCTTATAATAATTATTTGGAGTTTTAGTGGTGATTAGTGGCACAAAACGTAGCCAAATTAACTTGTAGTGGCATTTGTTCACAAGAAATGCCACTAAATAAATTGAATTATTAGTGTTTTGTAATATCAAACACTATTAATTGTTTCTCCAATTTCTAGTTAAAGAAACATAGCATTTTGACAAGTACCCAGAGTAGCTTTTGCTATTGAAAATGCCGCTGAATGATTTGACTTTCTCTAAATTAACTTTCCAATTTTCTATTAACAAAAAAACATCGTCATTGGGATCCATTTAATAGTTTTTTAATTCTCATAGCTAACTATTAATTCTTAGAGATTGTGTATTATCCTTGTAACCATCGGAGTCCGAACAATTCTTGAAATTTTTTATATTAAATATAAAAACTTTTTTCATAAAATATATCCGTAATGCAAAATTCATAATGATTTTTAATTAGTTTTGTGTTATCAAGACTTTTGATATTTAAATAAAATATGTAAAATCAAACGAACCAAATAAAGTTTGACCTATCTAACATTTATAAAGAAATTTGAAAATTCATCTTGGGCATCCAAATGCCATTAGTCGAGAATTTCAATGCTCAAACAAAAAATTGATATTTGTTTGAAAAATCAAAACGCATTCAAATCCCAATCTTTGAAAATTTATAGAGTGTTAATGTTTCAATTTTGGTTTTTCATCAAAATTCACAATATCTAAAAGTGGCTCTAGGATCCAACAAATCCAACCAATCATTTTACGCAAGTTTCTTTACCTTATACAGGTTTGTAGAATAATCCACGAATCCGAACATTATTCAATGGATTAATGCTTGTCACTAGAAAAATCTTTTTCTTTATTTAAGACATGTTTAAATATTGTTATTGAAGAAAAATACTAGAAATCAAAAACTATAGGCTATGGTACCAGAGGTGGTAAAATGGACCTAAACTCAAAAATTCGTCCGAAAAAATCTGAGCTTGAACCCGAATTAAACCCGATTTAACCAAAAAGTCAATGGTCTGAACTTCAAAAAAATCCGAATACGGATGGCCCGAACTCGAAATAGCTCGAACACGAAATGACTAGAACACAAAATGACCCGAACTCGAAAAACTCAAACCCGAGCCCGACCTTAACTTGAACCCAAATTTAATACTAAAAATAAATATGAAAAAATTATAATTAAATAATTTTTTATAAATAAAAAATTTAATAGTGAATTTTATTTTAATATTCTTTGAATAATTTAATTAAATATTAAAAACGTAACTTATATTTTAAATATGATTAAACTTGCTCATTGGTTGGCTGGGTCGTGGTCTAAATTTTTTTAAAATCTCAATCACAGGCCCTTATTTAACGTGCCCAGACCTATCTATTTAAGCTAAAATTACTGTTTATCACGTTAAAGAATAGCCTTTATTAACATTATATATATTATAATTAAATTTAAATAAAATATATTAATTTAAAATCACTATTTCGAGTCGGTCAAGCTAGTCTGATATAAAAATATGAGAAGCTGGGCCAGACCCAATTGGATCGAGTAAATAGCCCGACCTTGAATAGGTCTATATATAATAAAATATTAATTGATCAAAAACTAAATCATATCATGAGCTTTGAAAAACATTGTTAACAAAGTATATCATCCGTTTATTATATATATTTTTTAATTTTATTAGTTAAACTTATTAAATATTGAGAGTTTATGTATTTTAGTAGTAAAATTTTAAATTCTTCTTTGAATATTATTATTATTATTATTATTATT
>JBBYHO010101055.1:0-96618 GCA_038382025.1 Adansonia gregorii | reverse complement strand
TTAGAGATACTAGGGTGTATTCATGTCAAAAGTACTCTAAAGGACACTTTGGTCTTATCAACCATGTTTGAGTCCTTGAGTCTAGTTTCATATGTACAGTCAAAACCGCGTCTTAGAATAAATATTAATACTTCTAATAAAATAGAAATTTTAAAAATTAAGCAATGTCTCTGATGTTAAAATAGTATATGAAATTTCTTCGAAAATATAAAAGGGTTTCTACAGATTATTTTAATAACAAGATACCTATTTTAAAGTGAAAATCGTGATTTTACAAATTTTATAAAAGTAAAACCTTACATATTCCTTTGGTCTTCTAGTAAGGTACATAAGAGATTTTGATTATTAAAACAAAACTTTTCATATTCGTTCATCTCTCCAGTGGAGGTATGAAAGATACTTTGACCTTTTGTATTTCTTTAATCCTCTACTGGGGTATGAAAGATATTTTGATTTTTAAAAATATTAAAAACCTGATTTTCTCAAACGGAATAATAAATTTGTTTCATAAAGTTTTATTTTTATAGCAGAATTATAATTAAATTTTTAATATTGAAATTAAATAAAAATCAAATTTTATATTAACACATGATTAATAAGGCATCGATTATCGGGTATTATGAGAGGGATCATTCCTTGCTTAAGATTGTAACCGACTCCCAAACCTTTTTATATGATTTTTGGTAAATGAAGATTCAGAGTTTGTTTTGGGTTTTATAACCCTTAACATAACTCCGATAGGTGACCAATCTCACATAGTCAAAATAGAGTGGTGGCGACGCTAGAAAAATATTCATTTTGCAACAACTATTTAAGATTAAATCGAGTAAGCAATTCATCTTGATGACTTATCCCCAAACATGAAAAGTAAAAAAAAATAATAACGATATGGCCTCTATAAATAAAAGAATATGATATATAGATATATAAAGGAACGAAGGTACACCTACCTTTTATATCAAACTGGACAAGATTCTTATCTAGGCCATGTTTTGAAATCCAAATCTAATAGATGGTTACCAATTGTCTCATATCAAGCTCTAAGAGTTTGCTTTAGGCCATACAAAGCCTTCTTGAGTTGATAAATGTTTTGCTCACAGCCTTGACAATAAAGTCTTCAGGCTATTCAAAATAAATCTCCTCTTTCAAATAGCCATTTAGAAGGTTGAGTTTACATCTAAGTGGTGAATCTTCCACTGTTAATGAGCTATTATATCCAGCAATAATCGGATGGTGTCTAACCTTTCTACTAGTGCAAAAGCTTTTGAACTGTCCACACCATGCTCTTGAGCATATACCTTTACAATTAGTCTAACCTTTAATCTGTTGATAGATCCATCAACCGTTAGCTTAGTTCTATCCGCCCACTTTGCACCAATTGCCTTTTGTTCTTTGACTTATCAACCAAAGTCTAGTAATGATTCTTCTAGATCATGCTTATCTCCCCTTACATGGCTTTTATCCAGCCATCTATGTTCACAGCTTTATCAAAACTGTTAGGTTCTAGAACAGCAAGATTACACCTCTCATATATGTCAGAAAGAGTTCTGGTTCCTCTTATAGCTCTGCCATCATTAGACTCATCATTAAAAGTAGCTTTTAGTTTATTTTAAAGCTCATATTCAACAAATTCAACTTGATTTCTTTCCTAGTTCCAAGCTGCATTTTCATCAAATTTAACATCTTTGTTGACAATAATCTTTTCTGACAAAGGATCCAAAATTATGTACCCATTTTACTTATTACTTTAGTCAACAAGATCCCAACCTGAACTTTCTTATCTAAGTTGTCTCTCTTGATAGCTAGAACATGGCAAATGCAACCAAAGATCTTAAGATGATGTACAATAGGCTTAAGTCTAAACCAAGCTTTATAAAGAGTCTTAGACTTTAAAGCTTTAGTTGGAAGCCTGTTTCACAGATAAACTATAGTGTTGACTGCCTTTACCCAAAATATTTTAGGCAAGTTTCTCTTAACCAGCAAGCATCTTACCATTTCCATCATAATAATGTTCTTCCTTTCGCTCACCCATTCTGTTAGAAGCTGTAAGTGGTAGTGAGTTCATGCTCAATCCTTGTTGTAGCATAAAATTCTTCAATTTTGTTTAAAATATACTTAGTTCCATTATCAAACATTATGACTTTGAGCTTGTATGCAGCTTGTGTTTCAAAAAAGGCTTTAAAACTCCAAAACGTTGTGGCAACTTTAAACTTTTGTTTCAGAAAGTAGACCTAGCGTAACATGATATAGTCATCAATAAATAAAATAAAGTATCTACTTCTATTAAATGATAAGGTCTTCATAAGACCGCAGACATTAGTATGTACTAACTACAACTTTTTGAAGCTATCCAAGCTGCATTAGTTGGAAAAAGTAATCTGCTTTTTTATTACAACTAACACACCCACACAGATCACTGTGTTCATGAACATTTGGCATATTTAAAGCAAACTCATATTTAGATGAATGACTTAAAGCATGGTAACCAACATGCCCTAACCTTTTATGCCATAATATAGACTCATCTGCTAAACTAACATATCCATTAGATACAAAAGGATTCAAGTTGAGAATAAAGTTATTTTCATTTATAGCAACTGTAGCAAGTTCGCAACTAGTTGGATCACAAAGCACACACTTCTTAACCTTGAAAACAATAGAATCGTTTTTTTTAAGCAATAACCAATCACTTCGCAGGTTCTGATCTATCTCAGACACAAAGAAAATATTTGAAGTAGCTTTGGTTCCTAATGGAGTACTTATTATGACATCTCCTCTTCCCTTTGCATGAATAAAGTTTCCATTTTTAATTCTAATTTTTGAAGTGCAGGCTCTATCAGTCTGTTTGAACGTGCTTTAATCTGCAACCATAAGATTTGTTCAACCACTATTAATCAACTAGTTTGTTTTAATTAAAGTTGCATAATAAGTTGAAACAAGTATTTGCTCCTCCTAAAGTTGGTTCCCATCTGTAACTTAAGCTTGTATGTTTTATTGCTAGCCCTAATTTTTGGAAACTTTTTCTATATGCCCTGTTTGCTGAGATTGGATATTAGGCTTGAACTAGTAGTACTTCTGTAGGTGAGATGTCTTCCAGGTAATGTGCATATGGTGGATTTTTTTTTACCGTCATTTTTAGTGCCGTCTGTCTCTTTTCTTTACTTCTCTCATTTATCATTGTAATTATTTTTTTCTTTGTTAGATGAGCAGCCTACTTTCTTTTTACTTTTTGCTTGGAAAGCATTTTCGGTATGTTCTTTCCTATTAGCCTTTTTTAGCTCTCGTGCATATAAAGCATTAATCAATTCTGATAAAAAAAGCTAGCAAGGTCTTTAAAGTTTTCAAGAGATGAGATTTAAGATTCATACTTTTCAAGCATACGGTGATCGCTTTCTCAACTACTCTGCTATCAATAAACTCATCTACAAGTAACCTTATGTTGTTAACAGCCATGATTCTATTTGCATGCTACTTAATGGTTTCACTCTCTTGCATCTTCAAGTTTTCAAAATATTTTTCAAATTGATGAGTTGCTATTGTTTTGTCTTTACGGAACCATGGAACTTCCTTTTTAACTTGTCCCACACTTGTTTTGGGGTTTCACAAGCCATGATTCTTGTGAAAATAACATCAGAAACTCTATTTTGGATGTAAGACACGACCTTATGCTTCTTAGCATGTTCATCGCTATGTTGCTTCATTTAAGAAATTGTGGGATTGGCCCTCAAAGGTGGTGGATCTCTATCATTGTCCCTAAATTCCTGAAGGTCATGTACTTTCTAATATGTTCTCATTTTCACCACCTAAATGTGGTAATTTTCTCCTGCAAAAATAATAGGAGGAAGGGAGAAAAGCCACTTAAAGACACCCTTCTTGAGACTACTTCTTGTTTCATTTTGCAAAGATGACTGAGCCTAACTTTTGCTTCTTTAAAGATTGATCATACAATATTTTAAGGAACTTAGCTCCCTTATGAATGAAGCTCTAATACCATATGTTCGCTTCAAAAATGCAGCATGTGTGAACGCAACGAAAGAATGAGAAAAAAAACCTTCTTAAAGAAATGCACATTCATTTTCTCATTTCATTAATCTTGTCGAAATATAGACAACAAAGTACATGCAACTACACTGAACATTAATAACTACAAGACTTCAAAATCTCATTTTAGATCTTACAAGAAAATGACATAATTAAGTACAACTTTAGTCAACAATTAGATTAACATAAAGTTTAAATTTAAGTTCAACAAGAAACCCAAATAGTATCTGCAATAAAACATGTTCCAGCAGCATGGATGGCCACTATTTTAATGTTAATTCTTGATTTGATATGGATTGTAATTTATTTTTTTAAGGTAAAATTATGGCCTGTAATTTAGTAATTTTATGATAAATTTATAGGAATATATTGTGTAGTTTTAATTTCTACTTCTTATATTATTCTAGGTTGTACGTTATAGTTTGTATTATTTTTTAATTTTCCATAGAAGTGAAAAGCATTCGGCCTTTTTATCAGTTTTGACATCATTGCAACTGATTGGTAGCTAGTTGCATTATTCTACTTAATCACTAATGCATATTCTTTGATTAAAAATCATTCATTTTCTTGTTTGCTGCATGATTTTTATTTTGTTAGGAAGGATAGAGTGATTAATTTTGTTAATTTCAACTCAAAATACCTTACCAAGTTATAGTAGTTGTTTCTAGTAAACTAAATGATGGAGCTTCTAAGAAGTATAACTTGGAAGGATAATTCCTTACATACTATAGCTATAGGGAAAGGAATTGGTGTCTTGCTTAAACTAAAAGGAATACTAATCGAGGAGATCAAAAATTAGTTACGAATCCCAAAAAGTTGATCTTTATTATCAACACTTGGTGTCTATTGTATCATATACATCTTATGACATTGCTTTTGCTTATTATAAATTAATACAATATAAACGTTTAACATTTATATGTTGCAATCCTTTTTGGTTGCGGAGTAGTGGCCATATGAAATATTTGTTTATATGGTAAACTCCACCCATATGGTACTTGAAAGAACAATGTGTTGCATCTTGGAAAATTACCAGAAGGAGGATGGCATGGAGAATTCTATAAGTGTTAATTCCCTACATGAATGGTGTTACATTCATTCTTTTTTGAGAGCAAAAAATTTTTTTTGGATAAGCAGAAAGAAAAATTCAAACCCCATGATTTACTTGAATACGTATCTGCATGTATTTGTTCCTATATTATACATGTTTTTGCCACTTTGGCTTAAGATGGAAATGCTTAAAGCAGTCCGTGCTGTTTTTATTATTTTATTGTAGTGAAGGAAGTTTAATCTATATTTCTAGACCTAAAATTAAATGATTTAATTTTAATAGAGGAAAAAAAATTGTATTTGCAAATGATGTTAGCCTAGCAAATTGCACTGACTTTAAGTTTGAAAATTGCTTCCTTGTACTATCAACACTCAGAGAGAGAATTTAAATTTCACTAAGGCATTGAAACTTAGAAAGTGAAGATAGAAGAATAATATGTATATTACCTAAGTAATTGATGATACGAATGAGGCTAGAGAGACTCATATTTATAACTAGATCCTATACATCAATCCCTCGAATCATTTCTAGTAAACAATTGACTTCTAGAAATTCCAAACAGATTTGAGCTTTTTCGAAATCTCCAAGTATTGGGCTAGTCTTGATGGGTGAAGATAATCCTATAACTCATATTCATGTTTTGGGCCTATTATGCAAACCTTAAGCTTAGCCTAATGTATGTGGCCTAGACCTGTCAATTGGGAGGATTGGGTTGGTTTTGAGTTTAGTCATTTTAGGTTTTAAAATTTTTAGATCATTTTCATATTTGAGTCATTTTGGGCTTGGGCATTTCAACTTTGGGCTATACTAGTTTCGAGTAATTTTGATCGGGTTTGAGTTAATGGGGTTTAATGCTTAAGTTAACCAAGTTTGGGTCATTTTGGATTCAGGTTAATTGAGTTTAACACTTGAGTTAAATTGGGTTTGAGTCATTTTAGATTTGGATTTGAGTTAAATAGGTTTAAAATTTGGATTCATCAAGTTTGGTCATTTTGAGTTTGGGTCAATCAAGTTTGATATTAGATTTACATAAGTTTAGATTATTTGTGTTAATTTATCAATTTTAAAATCAAATCAGAACAAATTTAAATAAATTATTTGCTCAGTTATATTTAACTAAAATTTTATTAAAATATAAAAATAAAAATATTTTAAATAAATATTTTAATTTGTAATAAAATAAATATATTTCTGACTTGATTTTTGAATTTTTTTATAATCAGATTACTTTTTTAAATTCAAGAATCAATTTTACTTAAATACTTATTATCATTTAATAATTTTTTTGTAAATATCATTATTAAAATTTGGTTTATCTATTTATTTAGTAAATATCACTAAGAAATTTTTTAACATGTAAGTATTCTCATATAAAAGGTTGTAAAAAAAAAAAAAAAATCTTATTTGGGTAAAATGAAGTTGTTGGCTAACAAAAATTTAACCAAACAACCTAAGATCCAATAAACCAATAAAATTTAACCCATTAACCCATTATCCATACCCAATTAAACTTAAAAAAATGAATTAAAAAAATTAATAAAAGTGAACCCGTTAACCCATTATCATTGCCAATAAAGGGATGCTTTTTATTTCATTCTATTAAATGTAGCTTTATCTGCTATTGAGATCATACGGTGTTTTAAGTTGCAACAATGAAGTAAAAATGCTCTTAAAATATCCCTCTCAAATATTTGCTTGCTGAAAAGATCTTTTTGCAAAGTATATTTGAAAAGTTTACATGGAATTTTGGTCTTATGTTTGATTCGACCAACAAGGTTATTACTTATTTCTTTGATTGCAAATTTTTTATGTTTATAAATAGAAAGATTGCAAAGTATATGCTTCAGTATTCAATTTTCAAGGATTATCAAATTGAACTATTAATTCCAAACATCTTACAAAACCATACAAGAGTTTTTTTAAAATGTTCACTTGGTTGAATATTAAATTTTCAATTGATTATGATTTGATTTTTTTTCAATTCCCTTATTCAGGTCCGGCCAATGAAATAAAAATATATTTGCTCTTTGACAATAATAATTACGAATGTGTTTATTATACCCACGTAAGAAGTAAAAAATTATAAATAAAACAATGATGTTTATATAAAGTTTTACCAATAAATATTTTTGCAGTTTATAAATAAAACAATGAAAATGATTTTTTCTTTTACAATAATAATTTAAAACATTTAAATTAATTAAATATTAAAAGTTATTATAATGGGTATATGTATAATTATGGCATTATTTTACATAAAGATAAGAGAATAAAAATAGGAACACAATTAATTTATATAGACCAAATGGTATTGACATACTTTATCACAATCCAATATAACTACAAGTTATGAAATAAAGTAATAAAAGAAATTAATAATTTATGTAATCAGTATTATTTGTAGGAACATAATGTTTTTGAAATAAAATTATACCTAATTTAAATTCGAATCATTTCAGATTGAGTGCTCGGGTTATTTTGGGTTCAAGCCATTTCGAATTCAAGTTATTTTCGGTTTGCATCATGTCAAGGTCCAATCATTTTGGATACGGGTTACTTTGGGTTCGGGTTGATCGATTTCAGATTATTGACTTTTTTGATCAAATCGAATTGCATCATGTTTGAATTCAAGTTGACTGATCAGATTTTTTGAATTAGAGTCAGAATTGACAGGCTTAAAATGACCTATAATACAAGATTCAAGCTAATTAACATGTAACAATTTGACACGCAAAAGAAATAAAATTTTGGATCTTGATGAAGCGGGTAATGCCACAGGGTGACAGCATTTTTCAATAATAATAAAAAATTAATCCACCTCTAGCTAGCTTGAGTTTTATTTCCTACATTAGAGTATATTAAAATCTTTATTCCCCAGTAAGGACACTTCTAACGTTATTTCCTAAATGAGTTAATTCATGCCACATCATTATTATTTTTATTTATTTTTTATCTTTTCACTTTCACCACTTCTCATCTCCTTTTGCACCAAAAAGAACCGAGGAAAAAAAATTTAGAATTTTAGCGGTGTTAATTCATTGCTTGAGAATAAACTCATCTTTTTATTTAGAAAACAATTGAAGGTTATTAACCTTTGTGTTTTTTTTATGGCTTCTTCAAATGGAAAGAATCTCTGCAATTTTGTTTTTGAAAAATTTTGGGTTACATTTTGGAATGGAAATGTGAAGCAAAGCCGATGAAGATATCAAACAACCAATCGGATAGAGATATTAAAGAAACCATATCAAAGCATGATGTGGCCGGAGTGGAGATGAAAGTTGATCACAAGCTGTTCCCAAAATCTCCCGGACAATGCTGGTGATTCTAAAGGCCCACTTTGAAGTGTCCTAAAGAAGTATTTATGAACCATAGGGAAAAGAGAACAAAAATTTTGCAAATGAATAGAGTTTCTTTACCTCATAAAGCAGCCCCTTACTAGTTTTTTAGGCATGCCTTGGTTACCAAGAAAAATGAAAATAATATACTATGTTAGAGATGCAATGAGGTTCGAGCGGAAGGATTCCTCGATAGAGGCAGCTTGGTCTACATCAGATTCGTCTTGAATAGCAGTGAATTGCGTAGTTAGCAGATCACTTTGTTTATCACTTTTATTTTCATCTTGTACAGAAAAGTAGGAGATTAACCAAATAGATTACAAAAAGATTTCAATAAATAAATAAATAAATAAATAAAATTTTGAGCAATCTTCTTTCAATTTGGAGAAAGCCTAAGCAAACCAAAAAACTGAATTTCGGTTTGTTTTGTAAATCGTAAATGTGATTTTTCTTAAAGAATGAATTAACACTGCTAAAAAAGGATTTTTAAAGTTCTTTTTTCTGTTTCTAGCTGTTTTGGTGCATAGCAAGGTGAGAAAGATAAAAAAAAAAAAAAAAATTAAAATAATGATAGTGTGGGAAGACATATCTTGCTTAGGGAAATAAGATAAAACGAATCATAGCCTGCTTTTTTACTTGGCAGGCAGCTATGCACCATCTGTTTGTAGGTGACAGCAATAAGTCAATTGAAGCAAATTACTGATTTTGTTCATTAATTAGTAATCTTGTACTATATGACATCATGCATGCACCTAACTTCTGTCACACAGAGGGCATGATGGAAGAGAAAGGGCAGAAGCAAATTCAATATATAATAAACTAGGAAGCTGAAAACATATAACTTGATCACTGGTTGCTATTTTGATATAATCCAATGCTAGCAGCTGAAGCTATGTAGAGGAACATTTACTTCCAGGCTGTTACAAGCCTAAAATCATCATACTGTATACAAGAACTTAACTTTTATTGCAACATGAATCTTCCGACTGCAGGGAGAATAGTTAGCTTCCGGTGCCAACCAAAAGTGATCTAATTTTGCTAAAATTTCCTCCAAAAGGCGAGGAGCCGCTTTATTCACATGAATGGTATGCTATACAACTGGCTGTCAAATGTCACTAAGCACTCTTCAATCTGGTTCGGGTCATAGAAAGATACCTTCTAAGTGCAAGTATTAGGACCCATGTGATCTTTGAGATCTTCTCCTTTATCATCAGAAGCAATGCAGAGCTTAAAACGGTCTTCAAGACCTGGGCTTCTAATCCTTTGTAAAAACCCAGCGGGCCTTCTCTTTCCCAAATGGAATGGAGTGCACCTGAAACTGTCTTTCGATTTTTTGATTGAGCTTCCTTCGTTTTATCATTATCAACTGACACTGCAGCCTGAATCATGACCTTACACCTGCCCAACATTACACAGTAACTTTGTTAAAAACTCTGTAAAGCGCTAGTTAATGAGGTCTGGATCAGGTTCTGCATCATGCCGATTGAAGTTCAAATTTCGTTGCATACAAAAGAAAATGGAAGTTATTACTTCAATCAATGAATTTCAAAAAGTATTATTAATAGGAAACTCGCTGCCAGAGAATGCCAGATGCAATTGACTAAATAATACCTGATAGCTGGGTAAGTTAAGAACGTTGCAACACATTTTGAGACGGCACCCACAACAAATGCCGAGAGGGCCGAAAAGGCCTCAGGGGATGACTTTCTACCTGTTTTCTCCGGTAGCTGCCTCTTAAGTAGTCTTTGTTTCAATTGATCAAATGCAGTATACTGCAAAAATAAAATAAATAAATAAATGGCCAATTCTTAGCTTAGCTCATCCCACCAAAAGTTAACTTTGGTGATGTATAGATTTAAGGAAATAAAATCTAAACAATAAGACATTGTAATGTCATATTTACCAAGATGGGGCCTACTCACATTCACATTCTTGATAATCAAAGGTGGCAAAATGTTCCATCAACTCAAAACCCAAAATCATATGCTCTTAAGGATCTTAAAATGGATCAAAAATTCAACTACACTCAACACACTTGCTATTCATAATTCTTATATTGTTGAAGGCAGAATCAAGTACCTGAATAGCTGGGTTTGAAGTCAAGAGAAGAGATATGCCAAGAGCATCAAATGCTTCACTCCAAGTGCACTCTGAAAGTGTCATCGAAAGTCCTTTGGACTTCCCAAAGTCACTTGTCTGCATTCTTGAGGATGCTGTATCCAAGGGCTGATACAATAAAGTTAGATTCCAACATCTAATGGTAATACAAATTGGAATGCTCATTTCAACGGGGACAGTAAGGGAACTGTAACAAATACAGGGAGGGGTCAAATGGATGCAGCTTGGAAATAAGAAAGATTTCCCCTTAATAGTAGCAAAAGAATCTATTCTGGGCGATATATGTTATTGTTTTTACTTTTTCTTCTGATTCAAGAAATGTATATATTTGGATCTATTATCAGGTTTTTCAAAGATTAATTTCTTCAATTCTTAAGACTCTCCTCTAAGTAAACAAATTTTCAAGTTCCAACTTCCGAAACAAAGCAAGACCTGAAATATTTACTTACATCTAAACTCTGAACAAGATTCCATTCATGGTAATCACAGTTACTTCAATGAATCTAACAATAAAAAGACCTTAAATTGCTCAGCGAAAACAAAATTTAGAACCACATAATATGAAAAATGCAAATCAAACAACCTGGATATGAAATTATTGCCCAATCATAAAAAAGCAAATACTCAAAACATGATTACCTGTGTAATTATGACAGTACATGCCCCGGCAGCAGCAGCAACAATCAAGTTTGCTTTTGTACCAATGGTCTTGTTTCCACTTTCCTCCAAGTACAGCCTTTTAAAGAAGCTGTATCCATAAAAATATATAAACTGTGAAATGAAAGACTGCAGAGTTTTCGTACCAAGGCCCTGATACAACGAAAGAACTCGACCAGTAGAAATTGCTTCCCACAGGACATCAGAAATGTTCCTGCACGAGTAAGGGATGTCAACACCAATCAAAACAATACTTTGATTTTGATCTGTATGAACGATAACTCCTCATAATACCAAGAGTTTTACCATGATCACTACCAAAGTGAAGCAGAAAAAAAAAAAGAAGTTTGAGGAATAACGGTAAGTTCTTTACGTGAGAGATAAAACTTCATCCATGACATCAAAGCTTGATTGTCACAAATATTTGACTCATTCATTCATGTAAAGTTGACTACTTTAGTTATTTCAATAACAGGAAGATTTCACTCCTTTTGACAAACTTTATACAAAAAAAAAAAAAAAAAGAAATTCAAAGTGAAGCTAAATCATGATCAATGCCTAAAGAAGATCTAAAACATCTGGGTATGTTGGACCTGTATTTTTGTTTATGGCGAGCTCTAACTTCAGCTTGATATTTGCTTTTACAAATGTCAAGAGGGTATAAAATGGTGGTGCTAACCAGAGCTCCAATGGCTCCCGATGTTGCCTCTGCCAAAGACTCTAGATCAAACGCCATCTTTGTCTTCTTAGCATCAAAATTCAACAATTATTCTTCTGCGACAATATCCAATCCAAGAAAAAGATTATTGGAGATCCTAAGGATTAAAAAGAGGTTGAACAAGTGTAAAAGAAAGGAGGACCGGTTTGCGAGAAGGAGAGATTTGAGAATGCGGAAGCCTTGTGTCGGGCAAAATTTAATGGATGCGTTGGGGAGTCGGAATTCAGAAACTTTCGGTGGGGGGGTTCTATTTAGGACTTTGTCTTTTAACGTTATGGCATCTGGGCTAACGCCATCTTCTTTGATTCTGTTATGTTTGTACTATGGGTTGATACCAACGTTGGCAGCTAAAAGTCTAGTGGCAATTTTTACACTATACTAAAGTAAGAATTTTAGTTCTTCTTATTATAGTATCTTAGTTTTTATATTTTGAAAATTATAATAAATAAAAAATAATTAATGATATTAAAAAATTATTTAAATATTGATAAAATATTTATGTGTCATGTGATGTAAATTTTAAATTTTATATAGAAGAATTGTTAAGACAACAAGACTAACTCAAACTCTACCCACAACTTAAACCTATTTCTATATAAAATTTAAAACTTCATATTACATAAAGCATTAGCATTGTATCAGCAATTAAATAGTTTTTTAATCCCATTAACCGTTTTTTCTTATTTGCTATAATTTTTAAAGTACAGGGATTAAAAAACAAAATTTAACAGTATAATAACTAAAATACTTCCTTCACTATAGTAGAGGGACAGTCAATTGACTTTGATCTATGTTATTAATGTTAGTTTTTTTTTTTAATTTAAAAAAATTTAATATAGAAAGCTTTTCATTAAATTTAGAGTGATATATCATATAAATTCATTTTTTAAATTCTTTAAATTGGATACTGATACATCAAGTAGTGTACCTCTTAAATTTTTACAGTAAAACATTGTTGTTATTGTATGTAGTAGCAAGCAAGTGTCGTACTCACAAAGATTATTCTCAATTTGTAAGTTATCGATGCAAAACTCTAATTTAATATAACCAAACAAATTTAAAAAACTTCACAAAATACACAAAATAAACTTTGATAGGGGTTGATTGTATTAAGATGCAAATAGAATAAAAAAAACTTAAAAGTAAAAATAAGATTTAAGAAAATAAAATATCCCAATTGACAATAATGATGAAAAATATGGTTAAAGAATCATTCACAACCTCTAAACATAAACTATTAATTAGTATCAGAATTACCTTAAGTTATCTCTTGAAACTACCAATCGTAGATAAAAACATGCTCTACGACCTTAATGTCCGTAGTTTGTTGTTAAATAGAACAAGCTCTCTTTTTAATCCCTAACAATTAAATAACAAAGAATAAGCTATCTAGATTTAATTTAACAGAAGCTTTAACATAAAAAGATAAGTTGATCTAGACCTTTTCAAAGGTCGGGCTGGTTTTAGGCTAAGGCCATGTAGGGTGTTAACACATTATGGGCTTGCCTAAGCCTGGCTTTGCTTGAAATATGGATAGGTTTTATTGTCCAAGGCCACCATATTTGTAATGGGTAGTCCAAGCTATTTAGGCTCACCCATATTATATTTTTTATTTTTTAAAAAAGTTTTAATTTAATTTTTAATAATTAAATATATTTTTATAAGTTTTCTTTGTTAACATTCTATTAAATATGTATAGTATAACTTCCATTATAAAAATTTTTCAATAAGTTAACGACTAGTAAAATAAAATATATGTGCTTATATTACAAAAATATACGTTGTGCAATTAAAAAAACCTTATTTGGTTAGGCTTAGTCTTAAAATTCTTTGTCCAAGGATCGATGCATTTTTAAATGAGTTCTTTTTGTCCAAGCCTATTTTTTGAGCCTACTGATTTTGTCAAACCTTCCCAAACATTGATAGGGCCTTGACTTTTGAG
This sequence comes from Adansonia gregorii, assembly GCA_038382025.1. Classification (NCBI taxonomy): domain Eukaryota; kingdom Viridiplantae; phylum Streptophyta; class Magnoliopsida; order Malvales; family Malvaceae; genus Adansonia; species Adansonia gregorii. The sequence goes on along the minus strand of JBBYHO010101055.1, from coordinate 82,756 downwards.
GGGCTAGCTCGGCCTTTGAGCTGCTCTAGGTTAATCTAAGCAATAAACATACAAGTTCAGATAATTTAACCTAGTTAATGCTTCACATCACAAGCAATAAAAACTTGACGATAACAAATCGTGACTAATGAATAGGAAAATAAAACAATTTTGGATTAAGATTCCTAAACTAGCAATAGTAATTATAAGGTCTATTTAATTGCTCACCTAAACAAATCAAGATAAGAATCATAGACAATTTTTATGGAGAAACATAAGAAATTTCAATAGCTAATTGTTGAATAATTCTTAATAATCAATTACAAAGTCATACCTACTACTTTGAAATCACCCTTAACTAAAAAAAAAGATTTACTTATACATGTTTAATGTGTTCAAAAGTAGATTAATAAGAAAGTTCTAGCAAGAGTGAGAAAAAAAATAAAGAGAGAAAAAAAAAAGGAACTCATATAGGATGGTTGATTGTAGTCTCTTTCTTTTCCTCTTCATTTTCCCTCTATTCTCCATTTTTCCCTTCAAGTTCTCTTTCTTGTACTCTAACCTTCCTCTTAATTTTGATATTCTTTTCCTTGAATGCCAAGGTTTAGTCTCCATTTATTATGGTTGAAAAAGAACCCTAGTCAAAGTTAAAGAATCCTAGTCAAATTAAGAAATCTGAATGTCATTTTCACAATAGCTTTGGCTGACCCTGTTGCTTGGGTTGCAAGAATCTACTTGTTACTTGGAGTGCAAGAATTAAGCATCTGCTAAAAAGTTTGATCTTTTTTGACTCCAGCATCTTCTTCTACCTTATGGTTGTGATATTATGAGCTCAATATCATCCTCATTGACATGTTATTGCCTTATTTTCTAAAATAAATTTGAAATTAAAAAAAAACATAAGTAAGTCAAATAAGGATAAAGAATATAATAAAACTAAGAGTATAAAATGAATATAATGAATGATTTATGAACTTATCAAATACCCTTGCATTTTGCTTTTGGCAGTCCTTAAGCAAAACAAAAAAAAAAAAATCTAATCTAATTGACTTTTATATGAAATCACGATGGCATTTAGTATGTGATGCAACCTTTAAACCCCTAAGTATCCTTAATGATGAGTTTAGTCTCTTGAAGGTTTACGATAAGGATACCTAAAAATGTTGAAAACATAAGAAAAATTGAAATATACTAAAAATAATTACTCATAATCATTGTAATAGTAATTAGAGCAAAGAACTAAACAAGTTTTATTAACTAGTTAACAACTTAAAGAATTTTACAAAGAATCATGCATGAATTAGTATGGTTTTAGTTAAATAAACATTAACACAACATATCTTAATTAAAATAATGCATATTAAAACTTAATCTTAGCTTCTCACATGGGATACTCTCATGATTGTTGCTTTAGTAAATTGTTTAGGCTAAATCAATCTCATGATGTATTCTTGTCTATTCATTTTACATTATTAAGATCATACAACAGGATGAATCAAGAGGTCTTTATTCAAGGTTGTAATAGGGTTATAGGGTATAGGTAGAAAGAAAAAATGATAAAAAAATCACAAATAATCTCAAGAAATTAGTAGAAAAAATTAAAAAAAACTAGTGCATAACATTTTATGGGTAAATATCCTTATTTTCAATATTTAATACTTCCGTAAGACTTGATAAATTTCATTTTAATGCACCATGCATATCCTTTTTTCTTTTTTCTTTTTTGATTTTTTTGAGAATGAGATGCATGATACATAAATATCTCTATATGTTTGGCATGACTTTTTATTGTCCATCAAAAAACTACCCATAAACAATACAAATTCCATAAAACTAATTCTTTTAATCATTATGCTGATGTATGCACTTGAATTAATCAGATTGGACATAGGATTCACAGTCAATTAACTATATACATGTTACTATTTTATAGTGACAAAGGTTTGCTTCATGTTAGTGATGCAATTGAGTATACATGCAAATAATATTAGATCAAACCCTTGAAAAATAACAACATTTGCAAATACCGTAAACCATTATAACAATGAGATCCTTTGCATCAAACTCATGTTTCTAAAAATGTTTCTAATCATCAAATTATTAAGACAGGGCATTAGCAATTCACAAATACTAGCATATGCTAAGCCTCCATGCATTAAATGCATGCAACTTTTTGTTTTCATAGAAGTTAAAGGATATGGAATACTTAAGAAAGTGTATAGGTGCTTGTTTCATGGAACCGAGTTCACTAAACATAGCCCATATGAGAACTCCATTTGGTATTAGTCACTTAAGTGTCTATTGAATATGTTTTCATGTATTAGTCTTGTGACTAGTCCTCAGCCTTGAGATACCAAGTAATATCATATGAGGTGTGTCATACTTAGATTTTCTTAAAATAGGTCCATAATAAATGGATACTTAAGTTAGGTTACATTGGGTATGGCATCATCCATATGGTAGATGGATGAGTGAACCAAAAAGGATTTACCACTTCGAATGATTTTGGAGACATATCTCAAATAATCTTAACTATGATTAATATCAAAGTCTCTAGGCAGAGCATAGTGAATTATGAGGAATCGTTTTCATAGATTCATGATCATTAACCTTGAGTTGCAAGATTAAACATGGATTAGAGCATAAGTAGACACTGTACCATGCTCAAGCTTTTTTTGGGATATATGGTAAAAGAACTATATTAAACTGATAGGCTGGTTCCTAAAAGTTTTAGATGAGGTCACATTTGGGTGGCTATGATGGGTTGCTAGATGCCGCTCTTAAAATGTGATTAATGAAACTAATTATGTTCATTGCCAGCATGGTGGGAACCTAGTGGGTCACATACAAAAGGATAACATTGTTGCATTAAAATTAAGATTTAATTATGTTTGACTTAATTAAATAAAAGATGATTAAATTAAAGACTTAATTAAAAAAGTTCAATGAAGAATATTTTAAGATAAAAATTTATATTTTATGAAATTTAAGATTTTATTGTCTTTTTAAGACATAGTAAATAAGAATATCTTATCTGAACAATGTTTAAATTGAGATATACTATGTCCAGATGGATAATGTTTGAATTAAGACATTACAAGGTGGATATGTCCTACTCAAAATCCTTGGATAATTTTATCAAAATATTAATTATTTAGATAATTCCTATTAATAAACTTATTATTAAATTAAAATTGTTTTAATTTAATTTATGAATTTTATTTAGATTAAAAATCGTAAAAAGGATTATTTGATTTAGCTAAATGGTTTTTATCTATTTATCTTGTATTTAATTCTATGATAATTATATGAAATAAATAAATTAATTTATGGATAAATAAAAGAGTTTAATTTCAAATTAAACTCCATTAAAACCTAATTTAGTTAAATTGCACCAAGCTAAGCTTGTGTCTAGATTTATGGTGCCTTGACCAAATTCCCTAAAGCCATTTTAGGTACTAGATTTGGCCACTATAGTGTAAAGAAGTTGGAATCAAAATTATCTAGTTTAGGGTGAAAGAGTTTCACTTATACAATGATTTAAATTTTGATTTAAACTTCTTTTGATAATTCTTCAGAAATTTGGCCAAAAAGACTAGGAAAGGGATATCTAATTGTGATCAAAGCTGAAAAACACTGGTGTAATGTTGGCTTTCATAAAAAAAAAGAGAATATTATTCCCTTTTGTTCTTTCTAAGTGTCGCCACTCCAAGGGTTGAAAACCTCTATTGCTACCACCCATTCGTCCTCCTCCTTGTGCGTTCTTCTCTTTTCTTTGAAGAAAACACCATCCTAGAAATGTTCTTGGTTTAGGTGAAGGAAAAAACAAGTTGCAGTCATTTTTTGGTTTCCTATGTTGAACTCCAATATGTGTTATTGGAGTTCGTATGTGTTCCTTTTACATCAAACTCAACACATATGAACTCCAATAGCACATATGCTCTAATAAGTTAGAATTAGGGTAAATTTTGGTTTCCTATGTTGCAGGGTCAAGTAAATGAGTTAATAAGTAAAAAGGCTTACTTTGTTTGAAGCACTATGTAGGGATAAAAACATTAACGTATAGGCAATTTGGTTTTAGTGTTATCAATCCTAATGCCTCTATCGTATCCATATTATGACATGTATAAATATAGTCTCCAATGGTTTAAAACAAGTTCTAAAAAAACATGTGATCATGAGAAAACACTAGAAAAAATTGGATTGATATGCATAATATATTAATCATAGTATCAAAACTCATAAAAACTTTTATACAATTTAGTATGAAATCTAAACATGCTTTTTTCTCAATTAACATGTCATATTAATATTGGCTTATGAAGAATGATGTTTAGGCTTAATTCTCGTGAAAATTCCTTTAGCTAATAACTAGTTTTAGACATAATCAATTAATGTTTCATCATTGCATTAAAAGGATCTAAATACATAAATAACTAAAAATATTTTCTAAATGCTCAAACTAAAACAAACCAAATAACCTAAATAGTGAACAAACAATTAATAAAAAAAAAAGGGGAAGGAAAAGAAAGCAAATCTAATTATGGCATGTTTTATCCATTGTGATGCCACTCATTAGCACTTGATTTATGGTCATCAGTTTAACCTGTACTTATTTTTGGCTTTTGAGAATTTTTAAGTTAGGGTTCTTTCTCATTATAATTTCTAATGTATCCTTACTTATTTCTTCAAAAATATTGTCACCATCAAACCCCATGGTTAGGATACCATTATAAACATTTATTTTGGTGTGGATAGTTTTCATGAATGGTCTCTCTAAGGGGTTTAATTCGAATAATATTTATTACCTTTGGTAATAGGATTCCCTTCCAAGATGATGACGTCACATTCCTGCTAATCTTATATGCATACATTTGGTTTGCCATTCTTTCATTGAAGATGAACATGTTTTGCTGGCCGAGAATGTAACATTTTGAAATCATCACATTACTAAAATATCCTTGCTTTAATACGAGCCAAATACTAGATGAAGACTTGTAATGTGAGTTGTAGTTTTTTTTTTAACTAATAATCATGTATATTTTTTATCTTAATATATGTAATTTGAATGACTATAAATCCACAGCTGTATCTTTTTTCTTTTAATTTAATAATATTTAATTTTAGGTATTTTAATTTGATTTTCTTAATGTTGTGTTCTACTTTCCACACATGTACGTACACCCAGACTTGCGATATTGTCATGTTTATTGACTATCGGGTTTATCATTGATGCTCAATTAATGAAAATTCATGTAGTAAATGGGAAAGGGTGTGAACAAACCAAGTGCTTTTGCCTTTGTTCATCAGTAATAGCTTTAAATATCATAAAAGCTTTGTAACCTATTTTAAGATTTAAGAGATTTGCATTCAAACTAAAATTTTTAGCAACTTATTTTAGCTTTGAGAGAATCAACTAGTCTTATTTGAAGTAGCCATGCGCAGACACTAAATCATGAACAAACCAACAAACAAAATGTCACTAAATGAGAAAAGCAATGGACTCAAAAGGCAAAATAAAAACAAATGAAGAAAACCAAAAATATAATAAACCAATAGACAAAATGCTGTTAGATGCCAAAAGAGATAAAAACTTGTTAACAAATTTGGAATTCAAGTTCATTAGTTGCTAAATAATTATGAGCTAAAGTTGTTAACATATAACAATTATTTTACTAAGCAAGTTAGAAACAATTATATATATATATATATATATCAATCTATGGCATCTTAAAACATAAGCCATAGGTCAAAATATTAGCATATGAAATTACAAAAAGTTGTCAATGAAGAGCCATACATCTACAAAAGCGTTCAAGTCAAAAAAGGGTCGATGGGATTATATTCGATTACTTAAGAATGTAATCTTTTTTGAATTCTTTTAGTAAAAAAAAGAAGAAATCTACCTTTTATTTTCACTAATATATTTTCCTATAATCAGCATTTCATCTTTGGAGAGGCTTTCAATTTCCATGATTTCTATGAAAATTATCATTTTCTTAGCATGTACCTCTGCCTCTTTCTTGAAGAATGCAAAAATGCCCTTAATCTCTTAGAGTAGCTTCTTGGTATGCAGTCTCAAACTTACCTATTGTAAACACCTAATTTCATTTGGGCACTCTCTCCAACATTTTGAAGTGTCCAAAACTAGAGATTAAGTAGTTATTTGAAGTGGCAGTCAGCTTTCTTAGTGTGAGGATCAATCATATGCCATACATAGATCAAATTTTCAAAACTTAGGCATGTGTATCAATACTAGGTATTAATACCAACAAGCATCAATACAGAGTATAATATACTTTAAATTAAAATTCAATTTCACCTTTTCAGGTTTTAGTATATCAACATAATCCATGCTTGGTATTGATACCCTTTATGAAAAACCAAAATTTCATGCGAAAAAATTGTTCATACTAATATCTATACAATGACATCTTAAATTATCAAAATTTTTTAATTAATCAAATTTGTCACAAGAAAATTTCAAGCTTTCCACATGCAAATTTTTATATTTAAATTAATTCATGATCATATAACCATTCCCTTTTTTTCTAAATATAGAATATAGATTTTTTCTTTGAATTATTTTTTGATAGAATTTTGTACATGGAAATTTATACTAAAGACTTTAAATATGAAATATTTAATTTAGATATTTTGTTTAGAATTTTTTGGATTGAATTCTTCATGGAACTTTTTTTTTTAGGCATAGGATTTTAATTATACTTTTGCTTTTATAGACAGGATTTTCTATCAAAATTTCACAAACTATTTTTGATTAAGTTCTTCTATATGAAAATTTTCAGTAAGGCCTTTTGAGAATGGAATTTTATTTTTTCACATGGAATTCGTCATGTATTTTTCTTCAATTCTCATGACATGAAATTTTCAACTGAGGCACATGAAATATAGGACTTTCCAATTTGGTTCTTCATGCATTAAAATTTTCAAAATTTGGCGTAGTTTTTTAATCTCTTGCAAATTAGTCCTTTCTCATTAAATTCTTTCATTTTTTCCCACATGGAGATTTTTAATTTCAATTCTTACATACTAAATTTAAATTAAATATTTTTTTTTTTACAAATGGGCTAATTAAGGATTTTGTGTTCAATTTATTTTAATGGGCAAAATGCATGATTAGGGTTTAAAACCCATAAATTTTGGCAAATTAAAGCCTTTAATATAATTTTTATTTTGACTATAATTATTTTCATATATTTGGCATTTTCATTAATTTTTTATTTTTTATTCATTTCTATTATGGAAATTTCCACATGGCCACCATGCATGAAAGAAACTTCTCCCATTAATTTTGTCATAGAAAAACTTCTAGAAAGAAATTTGGCCTATGTATAAGCTTGCGTTTAATAATGAAATCCCACTAACATTTTTTGGAATTGAAAAATTCAAAGAACAAGGGAAAAGATTGAAAAAATGGAAAAAGGTTTGATGAAGGATGGAAAAAAACCCCTTGTCCAAATGTTTTCCCTATAGATAGAGTGGACTCCTTCTTTAAGCCTTCTTGGATTTTTTTTTCTAAAAAAATAAGAGAAAAAAAGAGTTTTAAGTAAGAAAAAGAAAATTTTCAAAACTATTTTTCTTTTTAAATTTTCTCTTCTATTTGTCTTGTTTTTAAGGTTGCATCTTCATTGTTTTTCTTCCCCTTTGATAAGAGCTTTTAGGTAGTTTGAGCTTAGATTTATGGAAGCCAAACTTTAAAGCAATGACCTACATTATATTCATCATCCTTGTTTGTTTTTTATTTAATATTTGAAAAATTCATTTTGATTTGCTTGTGAAGACTGTAGTGTTTATGTTTGTGAGATCATCTAAGTTCATTTTAAGGAATGAATTTTATGTAATACACCATGTATGTCTTGATTTTGTTGTGAAAATGGTTTTGCGAGCATTTTTTGAGTTTGGCCAAAACTTAAAGGTAAGTTCACAAATTCTCTATAAATCTTTCATTTTTAGTGTTTAAAATTTCACTAGTTTACCTTTTTTTATGTTTCATTTGAAGTTGTTTATTTCCCATGACATAGCTGTCGCATGCATGAATATTGCTTTATATTACATGTATGACATCTCATAAATTCTTTTTTAGTGTTTTGTTATTATTTCATATGAATATGATGGCAATGATGTGGTGATAATGTTGCATTGATGATTTTGGATTTGCATGAGTTCATTCGATAGCTTAAATTTCATGCTTGAGTTGATATTGACATGAAATGATTTTAAGGCATTTTTCTTGATTTGATTGAATCAAATGGGGATTTTTATGGGTTTTCCCTTTAAGTTTTGAGGCCACTAAGTGTTGTTTTAGTGATATATAAATCTTTAAGGGTTAAATAAAAATTTTCCCATAATTTTTAAGCCTATTAGGGATACTTCTGAGCTTGGTCAAATGTATAAAGGCTATTTTGCAAAGTTTGAAATTTTTAGGGCCATAATATGCTTGCCTGGAAGTCCAAGGGTATTGTTCAAATTTTAAATTTTTTGGGGGTTATTCCATGTTGGTCAAAAGTCTAAAGCCTAATTAGTAAATTTTACATAATATATTTCATGCATTTTAGGCCATTCCTTGATTTAGCCAAACATAAGAGACTAATTTGTAATTTTTACAAAATCTTCTTTCATGCATTTTAGGATATTCCATGCTTGGGCACATAGTTAAAGGCTATTTAGCAATTTTTCCTATAATTGTCAAACATTCCATGCATTTTTAAACCATATAAGGATCATTTTGTAATTTTTAAACGTTAGGGGCCTTTTAGTAATCCTTATCATATAGGGCTATTTAGGTCATTATTGAGTGTAAGGTCGCCCATCTAGGATAATTTGGTCATTATGGTGCATTTCATGCATTTTCAAATGATGTAACCATATTGCAAATTTTAAATGTTTTAGGGGTTTTTTTCTCAATTTCCATCATGATAGTGTTATCTAGGTCATCTTAAGTAAAAAGTTATACATCTAGGGTAATTTAATCATTTTTACCAAATCGAGTCCTTTAGGTTTAGTTTCATGCCTTCTATCGAGATAAAACCTTTTAATGTTTAGTTTCGTACCTTTTGTTGAAACCATGCTCTTTAGGTTTAGTTTTGGATCATCTATCGAAACCAAGTCTTTTTGAGTTATTTATGTACCTTTTGTCAAAACTGAGTCGTTAGGATTTGTTATGTACTTTCCATTGAAACAATCCTAGTTTTTTTTCCCTAGAATTAGATCAAGTCTTAATTTTTATTAAATAAAATACATGCTTTCTAAATTCTAGACAATATCTAGAGTCAAAATAGTCCATATATTTTTCCAATATAAAGGAGGAATTTATCAATTATTTTAATAACAAGATATCTTTTTTTTAGAAAGTAAATTGGGGTTTTTTAAGATTTTTTAAATAAAACTTTTGTATTCCACTAGCTTTTCTTGCTAGGTATGGAAAAAGTTTTCTTTTCAAAAACAATAAAAACTTAATTTACTCTTAATTGAAATAAAAATGTTAGCATTAAAGTTTTTTGTAGTATAGGGATTATAATTAAATATTAAAAATCTAAACTGTTTAAATTGAGGTTTAGTTTAACATGTAATTAATAATACTGATTTACAAGTATGGCCCAGGGGACATGTCTCACTCTATGCATGACCAGCTCCTGAACCTTTTTTTACATGATCTCCAGTTATCATGCAACTTTGAAGTTTGTTTTCAAGGGTTTTGTAACCTTCAAAAGACAAACTCTTTTCGGTGACTAATCTCACCTAGCTAAAATAGATTGGTCGCAACTCAAAGTCAATTTATAGTTTCATAATGACCATTTAGGGTTAAGTTAGGTGGGCAATTCATTTCAACAACTTAGTCCTAGCATGATAAAAAAATAAATTTACCTCTTCAAGTCTGGCATGTTGGTCAGCATGTTGCGATGTATATATCCTCTATTAGCTTAGACAATCCATTGATGCTGCAAAACCTTTTCTTGCTTGTCACAACTTTTTTTGTTGGAGCTATAGCTGTTTGACAAGTTGAAGCATTGATGTCTTCTCTCGATTCAGAGTCTCTTCTACCCTCAAGTTTAATGTTAGGTGCATATCTTCTTCGGCATTAAATTCTTCCACTACATCAACTTAAGTCTCAGCTCTAGCTCTTATTTCTTTATCTTTTCAATATTTGGAAAAGGTCATCAAAATGAGGAAATGGTTTGTTTACTTCATAAAACAAATGTGAAGCATTAATAAATTGAGTTTATAAATATAATCCAATCATCTATTTACTCTAACCTAATCATTTGAATGAAAAAAAGGAAGCAGCAAATCAATTTAATGAAATGTCATCTACTTATTCTAAGCAATCATCAAATACATCCTTTAGTGTAGTTAAACACTTTTCTTCTACATTCTAACAAATCCATATCTAGGGTTAACCATTTCAGATATATCATTGTACAGCCTCTTTAATAACTTTACTCTAGACTCAATATATGGTCTAGCTTTAAGTTGCGTTGTCGGAAGTTTGTTCTTTAGTAATTTTTCAAGCTAGTCCTGTCTTAAAAGTCCTATTGTCCTCTTTCCAATGTGGACTTTTTGCCAAGATATGTAAGCATTCAATAAGCATGCCATCCTTTATTTTAGTTGCCTTTTACGTCCTATAGTTTTTACCCTTTAGTTGTTTGGTTTTTACGAATCTCGACATCCATATTAGATGATGACATTTGCATGCCTTACCAATGTAAACATGTATGGAAAATAAAAAAATTTACATAACACAACATATAATATCATGTTTTAAGAACAACAACCACCTTGATTAAGAAATTTATCAAGTTCAATAACATCTATGAAAAATTTATGCATAGTGTTAAATACATCCAATTTAAACAAGTCAAACAAATGGAATTAACATTCAAAGTGCATAAAGGTATAAACCATTGACAAGAAATAATAAAAATTAACACCTATCCTTAACTATTTAAAGCCCACCAACTAACGAAAATCTCTTTTGCTAGCTTGTCCTGAAACTTAGTTTAGGCATTACTTAGATCATAATAACTGATCAGGTCTTCCACATCCTATCTTTTTGCTTGGCTACTATCCATTTCAACAATATCACTTTTCACAGGGTCATTGGCATCTCCAACTTAATAATACAAAGAATACAACAAGCAAAAAATATTTTATAATATTTTTTTCACCGATAAGAATGATTTCTCCCTCAAAATTGCCTATCTAACTTTCAGTATGCTAAAGCATTCTAAATAGAATTTTTTACTCCAGAGTGTTTCATATTGAAGTATTCTTGGGGTGTAAAAGGTTAGAGTCTTTGTTTTGAATCATTCAAGTTGTATCTTTGACCTCTCTATGGTGTCAAAAAAGTTTCCTATTTATGTATCTAGCTTCATGCAGATAATAATACTCTATCCAATTAAGAATTGAACTAATACAAAAAAGTTTTTAAAGTTTTATTTCCTAACATAATTTGCATTCATGTACTTAAGCATTACACTGTGAAACCCAAGACCATTTTTCCTACAAGGCATCCTTGTGTAGTCTATCATTAGCTACAAAACCTTCTCACCCTGGTAAAACATAAATGAATTGCATGTTTACTTTACAAACACCAAGGCACTTATAGTAATTTCATTTTTCTTGACCAGAATTGAGTTCTATTAATTGATTCCATATTTACCTCTATGTATGTTCCAACTAAGGCATTCGAATAGTGCTTTTTAAGACAAAATTATGCATTTAGGTAATGATGTTCGTTCAGCATCATCGTGTAACTACAAACATTAGTCGTCTATTGGATAGCATAACATTATGCCCCTGTAAAATTCATTGAGGCAAGTAACGTCACTTGGGGCAAAGAGGAAATATAGGTGACAACATTTATTCATCATCACCTAATAATCAATTGGCATTAGTCATCCATTGGGCAGCATAATGATTTACCCTTTGCGAATTTACTAAACGCATGGTGACTTTTTAGGTGGAAAATATAAATGTTGGCAAAAGGTTAGTTCATCGTCTCCTACATATGAATTATAAAAAAAAGTAAAGAGAAGAAAGTATTTGCCCAAGTTTTCTTATTCCTCAAATTTAGTCTGGCAACATTTTAAAATGGTTTTAGTTGGGTTGGTCTCTATGGCTCACTGTATAAGGTTAAAATTCAACTCTAAATTGACTCCCAAACTATTTCTTTTGTCCAGTAAAGATAGTTAACGCACCCTAATCCTTGCCTATTACAAGCCTCTAGTAGAAAAGGTTCGATCTAGGTGAGTATACTTTCCTATGCCTATATGAAGGGTCAATCATGCAAGCATAGGTACTTTACACCCCAAAAGTTATTGCTAGCCTATACAAAGGGGCATCATGAAAGCCATAATTCACTTTCGCCTACTATTGAGTCCTATTCCTTTCTAGAAAGTTGATAGAGAGTCTAATACAAATGTGAGTGCATAATGTGTGTTAAGGAAATAACAAAACTTCTTGTTACTCTATTCAAAAACTGATATATGGTTTTAAAATAGGAAACCTTAAAAAATGATGAAAAATAAAAACATTAGTATGCGAAAAATAATGTACAAAAAAAATAGGAGGGGATTATTGTTAAGTAATAACCAAAAGTGAGGAAATCTGAGAACTATATAAGATGTCACTATTTATAGGTTTGTCTCTTTTAGAAAATTCCCAGTTTAAGTTGCCAATATTTCTATAACTTGCTAACCTTGGTTAAAGGATGGAACATCTGACTTAAAAATGTTAGAGTAGCAAAAGGTGTTCCCCATCTTGGATGAGGTCATTGTAGGAATAAATCGCTCATCCGATTATTTTCATAAGGCTATTATGAAGTAGCTGAGAAATTGGAGTCATCACCAATCAATAAGGCAAGTGTGATTGAACACTTATTAAAACTTATCCTTTTAAACTTTGAAAGTTCTTTTTAAAAGGACTGATTTTAAGGTTTGCGTGAAAGCTATAGTAGGTAATTAGGCTTAGGTGTCGGTTACAAATGAGAAAGAATTAGTACCCTCTATGACGCCCTAAATTGGTACCATCTAGCCACATATTTATTATATTAGTTTCAACTTTCTCAATTTTAACTATCAATATTCAACTATAATCCCCTAAAATAAATGAATTTTTTTAATTTGAAACCCAAATTTTGCAAATTCAAAGTTCACTATGCTCCCTATTGGAGAAGGTGACAAAGCACAGAGCATTGTTAAAATGATTTTTTGGGTTTATTTTTGAAAAAGGTATCTCAGATTAGTACCTAAAAGCCCTGACTTGAAGCATTACCTTGATAACTTTTCAAAAATATTTAATTAAAATTCCATGAGTGCATAATCATAGAAAATTAATGGAGGCTAGTCATAAAGGACAATTATCATATTGGAATAATATTAAGACATGAAAAAAATCAATTGGGAATGGATCTCTTGACGTTGTCGATTACGTGAGGAAATAATTGGTTAATAGTTTAGAGATGAACTTGGACTCAAAGGACGAGTAAAGAATAAACTGAGGGTAGATTGGATAAAATATAATGAAAATCAAGAGGAATTAGAATTGAATTTTTGAGAAGATTTTGAAAAATGAGGCTAAAAACGTAAATAGATGAGAATGGTGAAAATTTTAGTACCTGGTGTAAAAGAAGATGTTTTTGGAGTTTTTGAGAAAAAAGGTGAAAAGTGATATTTAAATCGAGTGAATTCCTATAAACCTTAGATTGATTTTTAAAAAATCTTAGAGTCTTATTGAATCTTAGATGACCTATGCATGACTTATAACCCTCCTATGACACAAACTCAAGGCATTTGAGCACTAAAAGAGTGGAAACATGAAAATCATGATTTATGCTATGTGTTGGCAAATATAAGATTGTGTTGTCGAGTTTTGCGAATTAATTCCCTACTCAAACGGACCCTAAATAAGGGAAATGATATGTCATTGGAAAGGTAACCTAACGAGGTTTCACCTAAAAATAGCAAGAAATTCCTAAGTGAAAATATTTTTTTGAATGCAGCTCTAGCAGTAGAAATAAGGGAATTGAAATAGTAATTTTTAAAAAATTAGCTTGGACTCATTCAAACTTGAAAAGTAACAAACGATTAGAAAGGTAATGCAATTTATTTCAAGGTATAAATACTTTAAAGTATAAGAAAAATCCTTTGGTGGGTCAAAAATGGTTTGTCATAGGTGTTGGTCATTTAATTCAGGGATTCTAAACAATGAACAATTAAAAATCATAACTCTTTCGATCAGACTTGAAAAGTCACATATAATAGCTTGATGGAAAGCTAATTGAAATTTCTTTGAGGAAAAAATCTTTAAAATTTTTTAAAAAATCATTTTGTGCCTAAAAACAATTTCTCAATCCAACCTTCTAGTACTGCTAGTAGCTAGAAACAGGTAAAAAATGGTTTTTATTTACCTAGGTGTAAGTTTTGACTTAAACATTCAAACACCCAGAAATAAAGGTCTAGAACAATATCCTAGTGAGTCCATCCCAAGTCCCTAGGAAGGAAGCACCTGAACAACCCACTAACCACTCATCAAGCTGATTAAAGAAACTAAAGTGGCCTATGAGCATCAAAATGCTCATGACCTTTTACCCTAGCATTTTCGTGTTGAGGCACCTATCCTGGGCACATATTAGGCATGAGAAAAGCCATTTCTATGGGCTGTAAGAGTCCTTAATCAGCAGCTAAATGTCATGTAAATTTAACCGTAAGCAATCAAATAAGGTTCATGAACAATGCTCTAACATAATGGGCTTAAAAATCAATTTGAGATTAGGTTTAAACTAGTTTTATTTAGGCCTTTTCGGCCATAAATCCAAGCAATTTAAGGTTTAATTAACCCCAAGTTTGATAGCATCAAGTGATGAAAAAATATAAGCCAAAGTTGGTGTATTATTTAAACCAACCTAGACTTAGCTTTGTTATAATATATTGAGATACAAACCTCAATATACCAAAGCGAACAATACTTGGAATCATTGTAAGGCCCTAGCCAATCAGACAAATTGCTCGTCTAAACCTCTCATATCAAAATATAAGAGTGACTGGGTTAATGAGTCATCACCAATCTTTTTTGGCTAAGTATGATCAATCACCTATTAAAACCATTCACTAAAGAGTTTCAAAACTCTAAAGGAAGAATTTTGCGATCTACATATATCATAGATCTATAAAATTAGGCTTGAGAGTCAGTTACACCACAAGTAAGGACTTGATTCCTTTCAAGACTTAATACCTACTAATCACACATATCCAAATTTATTTTTCCTTAGTTTAATCATATGTGTTCAATTATAATCCCCTTTTTATTTATTCCAAATCAAACAAATATTAGCAAAAAAATGTATCCTGATACTTTTATCAAGACTAGCTTGAATTTACAAACTAATGCAGAGCTAAAATTTTTTATAAAGGAAAAACATCAATAAAACCATTTAACTCCAAAGATACTCAGTTATTGAATCCATTTTTAATATTCTTATCAATTTTGACTCCATTTAAAAGAAATCATAGAATACTATATTTGGACTGAATTAAAGAAATTTTTGACTTTAAAAACAAAACTAAAATCAACTTTCTTTAGTTCAACTGGGAAGCTTTAATGTAAGGCATTAGGAACCTTCTATAGGACATGCCTAGACCTATTGGCACACTAACATGACTTCCTAAAATTAATTCAAAGGCATCTGAATGCCTCAAGATAATGAACATCAAACTCGGAGAGAATTGAAACAAAACATAGATTTGACTTTTCAAGCTCTCTGAATTTGTTTTGGATTATTCCTATAACATAAAGTCACCAAACTATAATTTATGACTACTGACTCACTATACTTCAAACAAAAAATATTCAAAAAAATCCCAAAAAATCATTTTGGTTGTGGCATAAATTTTTTAATTGGACACTACAGTATCGCGCAGAATGTCCAACTAGCTGCCTTCCAAATTTTTTTGCCAATTCATCTAGCATACCCATCAAATGAGACATACATTCTTGGGAAGCTTATTCATTCTATTTTCATCTAAAAATATGATAAATATCCTTACCAAAAATAGTTCATAATACTAATGAGGCACTGAATTAGAGCCATGCCAATAGCTCAAGTTCTAGGATTTTTTTTTTGTATTCGTCCAATCTCGAAATCAATGTTTCAATAGCTTATCATGATGCCCAATTAATGAAGATTATAGGAAAAATACTAAAAAATTCCTAAGGTTTATATCCTAATGAAAATATATCTTTTTTATGAGACTACCGTGCTAGATTACAATAGTAGCTCTGATTCAACTTGTGAACAAAAGCCTAATTTTAAAACACATTTTTGGATGTTCAAACGTCCAACAATGAGACCACGTAGAATCTACTAATGTCATATATGAGGAATCAGCAAAGACTTCTTAGTGCCAAAACCTAGAACTATGTTTTTCTATATTAGCGATAAGCTTCAGAGTCATATGAATGCTTTGCTTTTATTTCTTTTATTCACTATTATTTATTCCTGGTAAATGGATGGCATGTAAATGCCTCGCACTTATGTGCTACAACCAATAACCAAAGTGACACCAAACAACAAAATTTGGCTCACATTTTCTCTAAAGATTCATAATATAGCTCACCAAATTTAACTCAACTAGACACTTGAAAACATTTAAAAATACATTTTTATTTTCTCTAAATCAGCTTTATTTAATATCCTTGAGTTACTCATTAATGAGCTTTTTAAACAAAACCGAGCCTTAACTCACCAATTGATTAAGTGAACCAAAGCTTCCCCATAGGGGTTCTTTTTATGAAAATAAGGTTTTACACATTTTAAACACCCTAATATGCATTTTGCCAAGCATGTAGAATACTAACCTATAATTCTAACTAACCAACCACAAAATCTATTCTAAACATCAAACAACTTTAGCCAAATTTATTTACCACTAATCATGCTCATTTAATCATTCATTTCTCATCAATTAACAATCAAGCACAAGCAAACAAGCTTGGATTTAATTTAATCAACATGATTAACAACTAAAACATGCTTTCAACCATTTGAGTTCAACAATTGAACAAGTATGCTTCTAAATTCATTTAATTGAGCATAAATTGTAGCTTACCCAAGTTTAGTCAAATTAATTCATCTAGATTTCATCATTTAGGCATCAATTGTGTTGAGCCCACTCAAGTACACTAAGAATTTAAGGTTGGCTGAGCCTAAATAAGCATTTTCCTCATATTCAAAGCACTCTCTATGTTCAAGAACCTAAGATTTCATCATTTGGCAGTAGATTCCTATTTTATTTTCTTATATTTTAGCTCACACTAGCTTAGATTAGCAAGATTATGAAAGAATTCATCAATTAAGTTCATAATCCTAATAACCTAAGTAGCTGAACTAGAAATCATGGAACTAAGCTTATTTAAACCTTAAGTTAAGTTGATTAATCATGATTTCAATCTTATTTATTCAATTAATCATCAAATCATGTTTCAATATCATTGAAAGTAACTTATACCTAGTTTGAGTTGAGATAAAAAAAATTACAATATCATGAATTAGGTTTGGCCAAAATTGGAGATCATGAAACCATTATGGCCAAATCACATTTGAGCACATAAAAGCATGAATCAAAGATTTAAATCATGAAATTAAATTAAATTAAAGAGGAAGGTGAGGGATTATACCTACTCCAAGCTTGATTTTCTCTTAAAGATGATGAGAGCTTAAGAGCAAAATAAATATTCTAGAATTTTTAAAATTTGCTAAGTGTAAAATTGTAAAATTATGGCTAATTACCCTTATTTATAGGCCTTAAAGTTGGTGACTTAAGCCTTAATCAACTTAGTGTGATCTTAGCTTAATCACTAACCTCTTAAATAACTAAAGGGAAATGACATTGCTAGCCTTAAGAACAAGTGATTAAAATTTGGCACATTAATTACATCGAAAATTTGACCAAGGCTTAATTCCTACACTAATTTATGTATAACTTTTATGCCATTTTACTGATCATGATTTATCTCTTTTTCATCCAAATGACTTGAATGACCACTTTAATCACCTTAAGAGACATATACTAGTCAACTTTTGGCATTCTTGGATTTTCAAGGCTCATGTCTCAGTTTTTCAAATCCGACTACACTAAAATCAAACAATTAAGCTCAAATGCCTTATTACATTAAACTAAGCTCATAGAAACAAATCAAAACAATCGGACCTTTTTATCATCTTTAACTCATCCAAAAGGACTTAATCCTACAAAATTTCGTTTAACCCCCAAAATTAAAAAAAATTAATTAAGAGCCTTGACAAACTAGGGTGTTTACAAGCTTAGGAGTTTTAAAATCTATATTTAGGCACTAATTTCAAATATGCATTTAATCAAACACCACATGAACTTGGCATGTCAACATAGCATCAAATCACACTACACATTATAGCATAAATGTAAAGGTATTTTAGTAACAGTGTTTTAAACTAAAGCATGCTAAATGGTATTAATCATCAAAAACATTCCAGATGAACATAAATATAGCATGAAGCATCTCATAACCATCTAAATCATGGAGCAAAACACATCATCAAAGAGGATACATGGTTGGCTGACAATGTATGGGCTATGAGGGCATTTAGTCACTCAAAAATCATTCAACATGCATCGACAAGACAAAATAATGAGAAAGTAGAACAAAATACTTGAACTCCTACAAAAGGTTATGGTTAAACATACAATGGTCACTAGTATGACATGCTCATGTTTCCAAATGCATAAAAAATGGATAAACAAGAAAAAGTAAAAGAGATATAACCTATAGCTTTAGGTCTTTAAGAATATTTTTATTTGCACTGGATTTTTTTACAAATAAGGAAGCAAATGAAAAAATAAAATGATTTGAGGGCTATAAAGCCTTCCTTTATAGCCTACCAAGATCCCTCTAAAAGTGGCAATTTTGTTGCTAATTTTAATTAAAAAATGGTCATTTTATCTTTTGCATATGTTTGTCTAATTTCTATTTGCCAAAGACTTGTTAATTTGGGAGCAAAAAAGCTCCCATTGGTCCATCATGTAATAACCTTTGAAAAGTAACAAGAATGCCATGTTTATAGGCCAAAATTGCCCTTGTCGAAATGGTATTATCCCATTAAATGTACTTAAAACCTATCATCTTTTGCATTTGTCAGTAACATGCCTCTTCTTTTCGCATAAAAAAATGCATATGGCTTAAAAATATTTTTCCTTGACGAAAAAGTTTTTTTCGAGTAAGAGCCTTCCTTTTTTATGTGATGGGAGTCAGAAAGTATGAATTCTTAACTTTTGAACATAAAGGTAGGGATCGTTGGATGAATCACTCATCCAATTAGTTTTGGATGTGCCACTATGAAGTGCCTAACACTTAGAGTTGTAACAATCATTTAGGCTAGGCATGATCGAATGCCTATTGAAACCAATATTTTAAGTTACAAAACTCAAACATCGATTCCATGATCTACATGGTCTAAAGATTCAAGGGCTAGGTTTGGAAGATGGTTATGGGAGAGAGGTATTAACCTTTCTACAACACCTGAATTCAGTACCTTCTAGCTATGTCTTGACTTAATTTCAATTTTCTTATTTTTAACTTGTTATTATTTTGATATAATCCCTTTTTTATGCATGAATTTTGGATAAATAATAAATATGGGTTTTAAGGAACATTATATTCCCATGTGCATCTCGGAAGAGTAAGAAACATAAAAATTTTTGACAAAAATGATCTTCAAATTTAATTTGAAAAATAGGATGTTTTGTGTCAAGCATTGGTGGGATACCAACATGAAACATTGCCTTTGTGATTTTTAAAAATGATTTGGAAGCATAAATGTAGAATAAACAGCACCAAAAGAAATGTGTAAGTAAGTTGAAAAAAAAAAGATAATATTTTAAAAAATAAATCACAAAAAAAAGAGAAAAGATGATTAAAATACATCTCATAATTATTGTTAGTTATCTAAAAATAACCAAGTTAACAAATTTTGAGATGTGTGTGGATCCATTGGTTGATTAAGGCATGAAAACTAGGTTTGAATTTTTTAAAAGGTCCAAAGAAAAATTAGGAACGAAAAAATTTGATTTTTGAAAAGTTAAGATTGGAAAATTTAAAATTGATGAAAATTGACTATTCCTTAACAAAATGGCATTTTTGACATTTAACAAAATGGTATTTTTGACATTCCTTGACAAAATTGATAATTTTGATGAAAAGGGATGGGAGTTGATAAAAGTGGAATTGATGAAAAAGGAAGTAAAATATGCTCATGTCGTGATCTGAACCTAATAATAGTTTGACACATGTTTTTAGACTCCATGGAGATTGATTAGACTCATATTAAGGCATTCAAATGCCTTGAAGAGAGTTTCAAAAAAAATCAATTGATTTTGATAAAAATAAAAAATAAAGGATAGCATCAGGCTAGTCGCCTTTTGGACTTTATTTCAAGCCTATCTAAAGGTGTTAAGGGTCGGATGAGGTGCCATTAAAAAGATAAATCGATGATGTTTGATAGAATAATATTCCAAAATATCTTAGAATATCACTTTCTAGGGAAAAAATAATTTTTGAAGTCAGGACTAGTTCGACACTAGCAGCATAAACAAGGGAAATGGTGTAGCAAACTTTGAAAATTGTTCTACACTTATTCAAAATTGTTAAATCATAAACAATACCTTGTTAGAAAGGAAATTTCACAAACTTTCTAAGAAATATTTTAAAAATTTGAAAAAATCATCTGATGGGCTAAAATTGCCCAAGTAGAATGCAAATCGCTAATTATAGGTCTTTCAGACATCATTGGTATGAAAAATTAGAAATCCCTCTTATAGAATGATCTAAGGGCAACCTAGATACCATTAGAAAGATAATTTGATGGCCTTTAACAAAAAAAATCATAAAATTCAAGAAAATTGTCTAAGGCTCAAAAATGATTTTTCAAGTCATGACTATAGTGCTGCTAGCATGAAATATATATATATATTTTTTG
This sequence comes from Adansonia gregorii, assembly GCA_038382025.1. Classification (NCBI taxonomy): domain Eukaryota; kingdom Viridiplantae; phylum Streptophyta; class Magnoliopsida; order Malvales; family Malvaceae; genus Adansonia; species Adansonia gregorii. Next base: position 61,749 of record JBBYHO010101055.1, on the reverse strand, counting down.
ATTTTTCAAGTTTTCTAAAACTAGACTCGACTTACGAACATTTAAACATCCGTAATGAAAGAGAGGTTAGTGACAGTGGTTTCACGAGCTCATTCACACAATTTCAAAGTAGTTTAGGATAATGGAGTAGCCCATTGCCATGTCACTAGCAAGAGACACTAAAGAATAAGATTAAGGCATAAATAACTTTAGGCAAATTAGAAAGGGTATTTTATTGTTTTTGGAAAAACCAGAACATTAGACATAGAATCCAACCATGGAAAGCTTATTTTTCCCTAAGAAGTAAGGATCAATAAATAGAAAACCTTAAGTCCATATTAATCCCTATTATTTGAAGATAACATAGACTTAACTTAAGGTTTTATGAAAAACAAGTTTTGACAAGCATCAAACAAGCATTTTGACAAACATGATGAACTACATATGATACCCATGGCAATAAACATGCAAAATAGGTTTAAATGAACAATAATGACGTTTAGACATGAAATCATGATGATGATGCAAAGAAATAAACAAAAAAAAAAAGCTTGGAGATGTTAGCTTAATGGATTACATCAAAAATCATGCCATAGGATATGATTTTGAACAATAGAAAGCTTGCTAAAAATTTCAAGACAAATTAAAACACGTTTTCTATATAAACCAACCATAAGACCATAGAGAAACATTATTGATGGTTAGTCAAGCATCAAATGTCCTAAGTCTGCCACAACCAAGCTTCAGAATGCATGAGAATTCTAAAAATAGGGTTATGGTCACATGGATTAGGTTCATTAAATGATGACAATGTAAAAAAAGCAAGTAAATGAATGGAGAAAGTGTATAAATTATACTAAAAGCTTCTAGTGATGTTGAGCAAAAAAGTCTTTATATTTATAGCTCACTTTCTTCCCTTTCTTTTCATTATTAGTAAAAAAAAGATGGCCAACAATGAGCTTGATGGTTGTAATATCAATAAAGGGGAGTTTTGAGGGGAAAAATAAAGGAAATGAAAGGTTTTATGAGGGTTTTTGTAAGGGTTAAGAGAGAACTAGGGGAATGGCATTTTTCTAAGGGTGGAGGTTAATGTAAAATGTGTAGATCTCCTTTGGCTAAGCATATAATGTATCTTATATAGGATTTAATCTCAACCATGAAAAACCTAACATGTAGGACATCTGTACTCTATAACATGGTGAGTCATTGTACCAAAAAGTAGCCTTTCAACATTTCATTAGTTGATGTACTATAGCCTTAGTAGTAGATAAAGACCACACATGATCTGACATAATGAGTAAAGTTTAGCTTACCTTTCAGTAATCTACATTATAGCATGAATGCCCTTATGCTGAGCTTGATGGACCATTTAAAAATGTTATAAACCTATGTTTAAAGCCTAAAAAAATGAAATCCACATGATTTTTAAGAAGTTATGTTTGAGATTAAAAGATTTTTAGAGCCAAAGTCATAAACAAATTCATGTTTTAATGTGATGGTGCAAAAGGGTAAAAATGGCATGAACTGGGCAAATTTGACCTTTGTATTGATACAAAGAGTTTTGTATCGATACATAGAACAAGTTTGCCCAAATGTATCAATATATTGAATAATATATCAATACACTAAGGCTTGTATCAATACTCTTACTTATTTATTGATACATTTTGGCCAAATATCATGATTTTAGCTATGACATAACTCTAAATTGATATGAATGCTAATGTATCGATACAAAAGCAAGCTATCAATGGATGGTCTTCTGTGTCGATAAACACAGTGGGTTTCTGGATTTTGATAATGTGAAGGCATTGTATGGATACGTAAAGGGCATGTATCGATACATACTTATAGAAATATGAATTTTACATACCTTTGGGTCTTCAAGCACTTCATTTTAACTAGGAATAATGGATGATTGACCCATACTTATCTAGATGACTTTGATGACACCTCAAATGGAGACTTTGATGCCTTAGAAGTTGACTTAGACAAAATATGGTGTCTATAGCATTCTTGAGCCTTCCTTAATTAAATTAAGAATTAACCTAATTTACAATAAAATGAAATAAGGCCTTAAAAAATGAAATACATATATAAGTGGGCCTAATTTCATTTAAAACAAATCCAACATGGCTTGGCCTCAAACTATATAATTTTATAACCAATAATTTATTAGAAAAATCATAGAAAAATAGTATAAGAATTTTGATATAAAATGGCTTGATTTTCCAAATTAGTTCCAAGGTATTGATACAATCCATGGTGTGTCAATACCTTTGCCTAATGCATTAATACTTTTAAGCAATGTAGTAATACATTATTGCTTTAATATTAAATTTCAGCAGTACTAAGGTCTTGTATATTGCTTTAATGTTTAAAAGATTCAGACCATAGGAGCTAAGGTATTGAGATCTTACAGTAAAGTATTGATGCCCTTGATTGATTATCAGCTGTTCTATTTTGGCTCTTGGATCACTCTCACCTTGTTTGGGATGATCCATAGTTGTCTCGAGCATGGATATCGGTAATGTTCCCCCACTTTCATCATGACCGTGAGCACATGCAACTTAAAAATATATTTTCCTCTTGACAATGAAGTGTTCTCTTGACCAGGACTCTCCTTTTTTGATGTGCTGGGAGTGAGAAAGTGTGGGTTCTTATCCTTTTTTCATGAGAGGGACTATCAGATAAACCACTTATCCAACTAGTCTTAGATAGCCACCACAAAGTGGCTAGTGCTTGGAGTTGCCACCAATCATTTAAGGCTAAGAGTGATGGGATGTCTATTGAAATCGATATTCCAAGTTATGAAACTCAAAATACTATTTTCATGGTCTAAATGATCTAAAGATTCAATGTTTGGTTTGAGAGTTGGTACGCATAAGAAGGTACAAACCTTTTGACTATGCTTGAAATGATACCTTTCTAACCTTGTTTTAACTTGATTTTAGTTTTCTTGATTTTGACTTGTCATTATTTTGATATAATTTCTTTCAATGCACGAATTTGAACATAATAAACCAGGGTTTTAGATAAAAATTTAAATGACATATGCACCCAAAAATGTGCAGAATTGAAGGAAAAATAAATTAGATGCGTAATGAAATTTTAAAATTTTTTAATTCAACCAAAATAAATCATGTTGTTATATACGAGAAAACCATCTTAATCAGTTACTTGAGTTATAGATTTGAAGATGCCATCCAAGAATTCCTAGATCCATGTGAAAGCTTTAACCATCTAGCATTCTCCAATTCAGGCAGACACCAATCCTAATATGGGTTCCCACTATAATTCAATTAAGCCCTAGTGTCCAAAGAAAAAATTTTGGCCTGAATTTATTTTATGAGATTTAGCCTGTTTAATTTGAATACTAAGTAATTCTAATTAAATTATTAATTTTATTTAGCCTAATAATTTTTCTTAACTCTAATTCTGGTTCGAAATAAAATCATGATAATTTCATTCGAATAGAAATAATTATGTACTAATTATCAAAACAATAAACTATAATAAATAATTAGTTTAATCATAAATTAAAGTAAATAAATAAAATAAGTTTTTTAAATTTATTTAGAATATTTGTCATATTTAATTTATAAATAACTATTTAAACAAGACTTAATAAATATTAAATAATTATATAAATAATTAATTTCTTATATCTATTTAATTTAAATTAATTCTTGTATTTATCAAAAGATAAAATAATTAATTCAAATTATAAATTCTTGTCTAAATAAATATTTAATTCTAATTAAATATATATTCTAAACAAATCGCTCCAAAAATCATTTTCATTTAATTACTAAAGAAAATGGCCACACCTAAAGTAAGTGAATGTAGCGTACCACTTCACCATATTGAGAATCTTCAGTCTTTGGATATTGTGATAATAATCAACCGTTAAGGAATTATGTTGAACTAGAATAGGGAACAATTAGACATATGTAATTAGGCCCAACCATATATATATATATATTAATTATTCTATACCAAATAATTAATCACATAATTATTAGTTTTAGAGTCATACTATTAAAGACTTGTGATTGAACTCCCAATTATAAATTGTATTACGTAAGTTTTATAAAAGGCCTTTAAGTTCAATGACCTTGTCATTTGCATAAGACCTTTCTATGATATTCGTGATCAATTTAATGTTAAAATGTCCATTTTACCTATTTGATCACCTTATATTAAAGTTCCATTATACTCTCCTTGTGTAAATGATTGTTCACCATATGTGAACAATGTATTATTTGAAACATAAGTGACCGAGGCCTCGTCCATTTTCACTATACTATATAATGTCATTTGAAAAGATAACCTTAACTCTTTATGGGAGTTATGATTCCAAGTCTCTAAGTAAGGCTCTCATCGAGTATAAGTCATGTGCTCAACAAATCGATCTAGTAGCTTACTACTTCAAGATGTTTTACCTTTTGGAAGGCCAATGCATACAAGTTATACAAATAGAGTCAATTACTTACTTAGGATTATAGTACTTACACAATGAATGTCAAAAGTGAAATAATATATGTAAATACACTTATCAAAGAATTAATTGCACTTGGGCCAAGTCCAATATATCACCACCTCTAAGCATTATATATATGTCTCTTCTTAGGAGTCAGATCACTCTAGATGACAAAGACAAGCCATCTTCCCAATTAGATTTAGATGACATAATAGTCTTAAAATGAATTAATTGCTCACATTAACCCCATAGATTATGGACTGTCACTGCAGACTACTTACCTTGTATGCAACATTCTGATGGTATAAACATAAGTAGTCAATTCATCATATTTGATTATATTTACTTTAGCATCTAAATTTAAATGAGGACACAATAGCAATGATATAAGGAAACCTTGAATTTATAAATATGAATAATCAGTTCAAATTAATGAAATAAATCAAAATGTCTTTCATCATTTGGGCATTCCTAACGATCTTTCACTTTTTCTTAAGAGAGTAAATGAGTCATATCTTACATCCCTAAGCCCTCAACATGCCTTTCAAAACTTCTAGCCACCAAAGTTTTAGTAAAAGGATCAGCAAGGTTATCCCCAGATGCAATTTTATAGGCTTTAACAACTTTTTCCATCATCAACTTTTTTATAATATGGTATTTCCTATCTATGTTTTGTCCTCTTATGATGTCTAGATTCCTTGGTATTTGTTATTGCCGCACTGTTGTCATAATAAAGTTGTAATGGGTTTATCCATACCAAGAATTACCTTAAGGTCTCTAAGGAACTTGTGAAGCCAAGTTACTTCCTTGGATACTTTACGGGTAGCCAAATATTTGGCTACCATTATAGAGTCAACTGTACAAGTTTGTTTACACTCTTCCACCGAATGGTGTCTTCTTCTACGATAAATACAGACCCAGAAAGTTTATATCCTTTAATCCTTACAAGTCTAGAAGTTTGAATTCATATTTACCATGGGTGTTAAGCCCCTATGGAATACCAACACATAGTTCCTCATTCTTTTAAGGTACTTAAGTATATGATTTATAGATTGCTAATGCTTGTTACCAAGGTTTAACTGATATCAACTTACAATACCAACTGCATAACAAACATCTGGTTATGTGTAAAGCATAGCTCACATAAGGCTACCCATAATGGATACATAAGGGACTTTCTTCATGCGCTCCCTTTCTTCAGATGTTTAGGGTAATCATCCAATGAAAGAGCGAATCTAGCCATAAAGGGTTATGAGCTATTCTTGGCATCTTGTATTTGCATGCCTTTCAATAATTTTGTTGATGTGTGAAGTTTAGGACAAAGTTATTGTCCTATTCTTTCAATCTCTAAAGAGATGGATGCCTAGAAATAATTATCTTGCCCTAAGTCTTTCATCTTAATGTGTTGCAACAATCATAGTTTAACCGATGATAAGTTCCCCACATCATTCCTAATAAGTAGTATCCCATTGACTTATAAGACTAGAAAAACTACTTTGCCGTTTTTAATATGTTTATAAACACAAAGTTCATTAATGTCTTGCTGAAACCCAAGAACCTTGATCACTTGGTCAAATCTTTGGTCCCAAGAGCATGAGGCTTGCTTTAATCAATAAATGGATCTAAACAACTAGTAAACTTTTGCTTTGTAGCCTTTTACTTCAAACCTATTTGGCTTCATATGGATACTTTTGTCAAGATAACCATTCAAGAATGCAGTCTTGACATTCATTGCTATATTTCCTAATCAAGAGTCGCAACAATGGAAAGAAGAATGCAAATGGACTTTAGCATTGCAATAGATGAAAATATTTCATCACAGTCGGCACTGCCTTTTATATGAATCCCTTTGCTACCAATTTAGCCTTAAAGGTTTCAAGTTTCCTTTTAGCATTCCTTTTTCTTTTGTAAACTCATTTACACCTATAGGTTTTACGCTTTTGGAAAGGTTTACAAGCTCTCAGATCGAGTTCGATTTCATAGAATCCTTTTCAATGTTCATAGCCTTTTGCTAGAGCTTTGAATTAGCATCACTCATAGCTTTATCATAGGTGACTTGATCATCTTTATGTTCTATGGCCTTGGATTGATAAATCTCACTATCATACATGAAGAAATTAGGTTCCTTGGAAACCCTCCCACTATGATGAAGCTCTCTAGGTGGTTGATTGTTTGCATGTCTTCCTTCAAAACTTGAATAGAATATATAAGATCATAATATATAGAGCAATTTTATTTTCTGATAGTTCCTTAAGCACCACTTTACTTAGAGACTTAAAGTGATTCATGTAACTTTCCTCAAGAAAAGTTGTATAGGTTGATATAATGACTTTTTATTCCTTTGAGTTATAAAGTAGTCCTCTCATTGTTCCTAAGGGAACACCCTGCAAACATGCACAATTCTAAACAAGGTTCCAACTTTTTTGCTCCTTTATCCAATAAATGTGTAAGGCACCCCCATATTCTCATATATCTAAGGAAAAGTTTCTTGCCCTTCCATAACTCGTATGGGGTCTTAAGAATTAACTTACTTAGAACTATTTTAAAATGTAACATACTATTTGTAGTGCATATCCCGAAAAAGATATTAAAAGTTTTAAATAGCCCATCATAGACCATACCATATCTAATAAGGTCATATTTCTTCACTTTGCTATTATACCTTTTTGTTATGGAGTACCTAGTGCAATCAGTTAGGATAAAATCCTATTCTCTACAAGGTGTCCTAGAAATTCATTGGAGAGGTATTCACTATATTAATCAAATCAAAGTGTCTTAATGGATTTACCTAATTGCTTTTTCATTTTTGCACGATACCCTTTGAATTTATCAAAGGTTTCGCTCTTGCAGTGCATTAAATACACATATCCAAACCTTAAATAGTCAAATGATATGTACTACTCATGCTCTTTTCTTGTTTTGACATACATGGGGCCACATATATTAGTGTGCACAATTTTTAGAAGTTCTTCGACTTTTGTACTTTTTCCTCCAAAAGACATATTGTTATTTTACCTTCAAGACAAGATTCATAACATACATCCTTTAAAGATTCTAATAGACCATTATTTACCATCTTTGAATCATTTTTTAGCTAATATAAGCAAGTTTTAAATGCCAAACGTACGCTTTATTAGAGAGAAAAGATTTTAACCTTTTAAAGTTATTTGTTAATTTAGTGTCAAACAGTGAGTACAACTTTGGTTTGATGAAATAAAGATTACCATCCATTTACCCTGAATAGATAGAAGACTTATTTTTACAAATCACCACAGTTTTACTAAAAGGAACTGAATAAGAATATTTAATGAAACAAGTAATTGAAATAAGCTTCATCTTAAAACTAGGAAAATAAAAACAATCTTTTCATGAAATAAATCTAAATTCATCAGAATAAAGATATATGTCTCCCATCATTTTAGCTAACAACATGCTCCCACTATCAATTTTCAATGAGAAGTTCTTATCAAGCAAGCTTTTCTTTTCTTTAAACCGTTATAAAGAAACACAAACATGATTATTGGCTTTAAAATTAATGATCATTTGAATCTTCCATTAAGCAAGCTTCAAGGTAAAAGAGATCCTTACCTTCCTTGCCCTTGAAAACTAGGAATTCCTTTCAAGTCTTATTAAAGTGACCAATTTTTCCATAATAAAGCATTTTGACTTTTTAGGGTCCTTTGGCCTTTTCTTTTTTTCTTTTAGATATAGGAGGAATAGAAGATGCAGAAGCCCTTTGCTTTTTGCATTTTACTTTTTTTTTTGCTTGTTCCCAAAACTAAAATTAGAAGTAATAGCTAGATTTGCCTTTACCTTGGGTTTGTTGCCATGAATAAGCATGAGCTTATAGGCCTGTAACTCCCTTATGAGTTTCATGAGGCCTAACTCTTTGCTTCCCATATTATACATAGCCCGAAAGCCTACAAAATCCATAGAAAGAGTTTTAAACACCATCTTAATTTAGGTGTTGTATTTCAACTTAGCAGTATTTTTAGCAGCCTCAATAAAGTACCCCCTAAGCTTAAGCATATGATCCTTTACTAGAGTTCCTATTTTTTGCTTATGGTTTATTAAATTTGTAATAGCGGATTATCTAGCCAACTTGGCTTGGCCTTTGAACATATCCCCTAAATCACCTATGATCTGTCTAGTGGTGACATAGTTCTCATGTTGCTTCTACAAAGCACTGACATGCTGGCCAACTATAGCACATGCTATGACATTAGACTCTTTCCAACCATTGTAAAATAAGAAAGCCTATCCAGTGAGCGCATCATATGGAGGCTCAGATAGGCAAAGTTCATTAAGTACGAACTTGTGTTTCTCACAGCTGAGAACAACCAGTATAATCTTTTCAATCTTTAAAATTATCTTCACTCAATTTGTTATTAGTGAGAATTTGAATAAAAGGTGGAGGTGACATTTTGAACTAAAACAAATAAATATATACAAAACATTACAATCATGGTCAAGCAAATATAAAATAGATATTTAGCATTTAAACATAGACATATGTTTTTACATAAAAATCTTAAACAATATGTAGCATTTCAACGGTAATTTTTAGAATCTATTATTTTCAGCCATCGAGGGATAATCATAATTCAAATAGCTAGAAACATGATCTCATCCAAGTAATATTTTTTTTACCTTAAATCCTTCTAGTTTAAGACATATATCAATAACCATTTGTTTGGCCACTAGTTTAACTAACAAAGCTTCAAGGGGAGGTTATTATTTAACCGGTCTTGAGTGCATAACAATTATCTTCGAAACTTGGTCTATGTGCTAATCAAGTCATCGAGGGATGATCTCAAATAGAATATGCCTAAGTATGTTTTCCATATAGGAGATCCAATCTAGTATACTGGTAGTAGTTGACCACAAGGTAGAACTAGCGTAAGGTGTTGCCATGCTTTCATATATGGATCAAAAATGGAGGCCATGGGTTTTGTTTGAAACCCTCTCCCACTAAATATTCTAAAAAACATGTAAGTTTTTAATATGTGTGATTAATGTAAGTTTGAGTGGCATTCACCTATTCCATGTGGCATGTTATCAATCACATACATATATCCATCAACAAACATATAGACAAAAAAAATATTTAACTAGCCAAACCATGATCCCATCTTAGAAAATAGAAATAAAATAAGATTACAAAAATTTCATCTACAGTAAACTTTGGGTCTTGAATTTTTTTACTCTATTTCCATGCATTGATTTTCCATCCATGTAATTCATTCATTCGAATCCATAAAATATTTAAAAATGACCATCATTATATTTTGATAAAAAAATTCAGCCTGTCCACAACCTATAAAATATCTATCCTACAACACTTATAGGCTCGAGCCTATTGCTTGTGAGAATTTCAGCAAATAATGCCTAAAAAATCCACTGAGGTCTAAACTTTGGCTTTTTTTCATGGCCTACATAGGCCCGGTACCCCAAAACTAGGCCCTAGATAGGCTTAAGATGCCATGAAGGTCCATGCCTCAGTGGCACAATAGGCCATCCCTAGATGGATGGTCACACACTCTATGCTCACATGCCCAAGATGGTGGGTATGCTATCAGGTGCCCATTATGCACCCAAAGGTGTGTGAGCACTTAGCTACCGCATTGCACCCTAGCCAGATGCACACCCACTTACCCTTACCTTAACCCTTGTGTGTGGCTTATTGTTGGGGTTTGCACCTCAACAGCACCCTAAGCCACTTTTTGCTGTAAAGTTTTGCACCTAGATGGCTAAGGCTACTAGTGTTCAATCCCTTGCAGCCTTAGCTTAAGGTTTTAGGGTTTTAAGTTTTTAAGGTTTTCCTAATGCAAATACCTACATCTAGGAAATTTGCAAACCATTAGGCTGTTGGTTCTGGATAGCTTTCTAATTATTAAAAAACAAATAGGTTAAATAAAACTTAATTTATGGTCTTCTGATCTTCATCTTCCGTGTACAATTTACATAAAAAATTGAAGAAAATAAAAATATATCCTATGTGGTGATGATAGACCACATATAATTACAAACCTAACAAAAACCTAGATACATCAATTTTAAAATTTAAGGAACCATTATCGATAAAAAATAATAATATATATCATGATAAACAAAATAATAGAAATCTTAGAGTGCCAACCTTTTAATAGTTAAATCCATACATAATTAAAGAGATTTTTTATTAAAAGTTTTACACTTAACATTATTACTATTACAATATGGCCTAGATACGAATCTTGACCAAGCTCGATTCAAATGGCATTCGCTTCTATGATTGTTGATATATCATTATTTTGTATTCTCTTGTTTTCATAGGCCATATTATTATCAATATTTTGTTATTTTTAGGGACTAGGTGGTCGAGATGAATCGATCACCTGACTTAACCCTAAATAGTCATTACAAAATGACTATTTATTTAGAGTCGCCACCAATCTATTTTGGCCAGGTGAGATTCGTCACCTATCAGAGTTTGCATTTTGAGCGCTACAAAACCCTTAATACTAATTTTGAGGCCTACGATCATACCAGAGATCATATAAAAGGGTTCGAGAGTCGATTATAATCACAAGTAAGGATCAAACCTCTTGTGATGCTTAAAAATTGATACTTTATTAATTATGTTTTAACTTGAATTTTAATTTTTATTTGGTTTCAATGTATGGCATTTAATTATAAATTCTTGAAATAATAATTTATCATACAAACTTATTATTTGTGTTAAGAAAGTTTTTAAAATTTTGAAAAATTAAAATCTCTTACGCATTTGATCGAATAACCAATGGAACACGAAAGCGTTTCATCATTCTCTTTTGTATCTCAAAGGAAAACCAGAGGAACACAAAAAGTTTTAAAATTAAAAATATCTTTTGCACCTTGGTGAAGGGCTAGAGTAATGCAAAAGATTTTTTTTTCAAAATTTATAAAATCTCAATTTTTATTTTAAAAAGGATATCTCGATATTAAAATAATCCATAGAACCTCTCTCATGTTTTGAGAGAAATTCAACGTATTATTTTAACTTGGAGATCTTGCCTTAATTTTTTTAAAAAAAATATATTTTATTAAAAAATTTATAAAACTTTCTGAAACTCGATAACAATCTAAAATGACAAACTTATTCATAATATGTACCTTTGAGTTGAAAATATCCTAGTAATCACATAAGACTTGGTTCTAATGCAAAATTACTAAAATGCCCTTAAGCTATACCTTCGATGTGAAAGTATCCTAGCAGCCCTAAAGGACATGTAAAGGATTATAAAAAGGTGGATCTATCCTAAATGCACATTTTTGGCATAAGGGCATCTTGATGACTACCTAAGACCCAAGTGGAGCTATCAAAATGCCCTTCAGGTGTACCTTTGATGTAAAAGTATCTCGATAACCCTAAAAAACCCAAAAACGAGCATAGAAAGATGAACCTATCCTAAATGTACATCTTTGACATAAAAGCATCCTAATGACTACCTAGGACTCGACTCAAAAGAAATTACCAAAATGCCTCAAAGGGTGTACCTTTGATGTGAAAATATCCCGATAGCCTTAAAAGACTCAAAAATGATCATAGAAAGGTTAACCTATCCTAAATGTACATCTGGCATAAAAGCATCCTAATAATTGCCTAGGACTCAACATAAAAGAAATTACTAAAATGCCCTTAGGGTGTACCTTTGATGTAAAAGTGTCCAGGCAATCATAAAGAACTAAAAAATGATCGTAAAAGGTTAACCTATCCTAAATACATATTTTTGGCATAAAAGCATCCCTGTGATTGCCTAGGGATTGACTTGAGAAAAATTACCAAAATGCCTCTAAGGTGTACCTTCATCATGAAAGTATCTTGGTAACCTTAAAAGACTCAATAAGACAAGTAATGATGATTTTTACTTTAAATGAGTAATTTAGATTACACAAATGACTTAAAGTACAAAAATTACTAATAGATCCCTAAATTTTTTGAAATTAAATATTAGTCATAAATTGGTTTAAAATGCTAAAAAAGATAGACCCAAAACACCCTAAATGAGAAATTTAAATTTTAAAATAACCTAACATGCAAAAATACCATTAAGTCTCTAAATTTTTAAAAAATTACATTTCATACCCTAACGGAGAACTAAAAGAAAACAAAAGTTTTAATATTTTTAGCACCTCACTAGAGGACCAATGGAATGCTAAAAATATTTAAAATAATATAAGTGGATGATTTCATGTTAAAGATAACCATGTTGTGCTAAAAATGCTAGATTTCGTTAAGGGCCCTTAAACTTTTTTGATTTTACACTTAGGTACCTAAGTAAAAAAAAAACTTAAATCATCACAAAATATAACTAACCAGGTAAAAATCAGCATTTAAATCATGAAGAACATCCATATGAAGGTTTGGTCAAACATATTTGAGCAAAAAACAAAATTTTTCATTATTTGCAATCTAGCCCCTAAATTTTGTGAAATTGCAAAATGCCTCCTAAAGTGTGAAAAATACCTAAAGCATGATATGAATGCCTAAAATCAGTTTCCAAGTTATCCATGAAGCTTTCAGTCAAATCCTTTGACCATAAAACAAAAACTTTTTATTATTTACAAATAGTCCTTAAACTTTCCTAAAATTGCAAATTGGCCCATGCACGATTAAAATATAAAATTAAGCTCCAAATAAATCAAAATAATCATAAAAATCACATAGAAAATTAATCTCTTCTTTTTGCCCCTAGAATAAATATTTCAATATTTACACACCCTAAAACTAGAAAAATGTATTTTAACTTGATAAATGCATAAAATACACTCCTAAGGGTGCAAGTCTGCTTTGGCCAAGCATACAGGTTTAAGCAAACTTTTTTATTTTTTATGTTTTTTTTACAAATTAGCCTCTACACTTTCTATATTTACAAAATGACTGCGAAAACCTAAGCAATCTACCAATTATTTTCTTAATAATCATATATTTTTATTTTATTTAACACAAATTAGCACCATTATATGATAAAATCGTAAAAATAAGTATGTAAACATGTGATTTCACCATAACAACTAGAAAGCACTAACAGAAATAAAATATATATGAAAATATATATGATAAACACAACACCAAAACCAACATCATATCAATATAAACGTGGTTTATGAAGAAAAATAATTTGCTAACAAGAAGCAAAAAATAAAATAAAATCAAGAAAATTAGTTCATGGCCATTATGCTCAATCTTTCAATATGGATAAAAAATCAATGAACTTAAGCATATTTTTGGCTCACCAAAGAGCAGAAAAATGCTAGAAAAGAATAAAACTTCAAAGATTTTCGTAGATATTATACCTTAACAAAGCTTTGAAATTTTTTAGTATTTTTTTCTCTTTAAAACTCCCAAAATGCTTGAAGAAAACATCCCCCCAGTTATAGCTGAATTTCATTTTTTTTTCATATTTTTTCCTTTTTTTGATTTGTTTGATGTTAAGTTTACTTGTTAGGTTGGGAAAATAATAAATGTTGTGTCATAAGCCCATAGCCTTATCATCTTTTCTTTCAAGCAACCATCTCCATTGTCATGATTATGCTATTTTAGGTAGAATGATGACAATGTGTCATTTTGGTTAACTTGATGGAATTAGTTGAAATGAAACTAAATCAATTGGAAATGAATTTATTTCTGACCAAACTAGATTCATGTAACTAAATTAGCAAATTAGAATAAATTATGGAAAAGTAAAATAAAATCATAAATCTGTAAGGAAAAAATATTATTGGAAGTAAAGAAATTAATGTGATCAAATTGCTAGAAAATCCTAATTGAAAGTTCTATAAAAAATAATAACAAGTTAAAGTTCAAAATAAATAAATAAATAAATTCACATGATAAATCCAATTCAGAATTTAACTATATGGAAATTTCAATCAAAATTTCAAAAAAATAAAAAAAATTAATAATTGATATAAAATTAGAAAGAAAAAAAAGATTACCGGGCTTTGTTAGAAAATTGGATATTAAGATGGGTTTGGTAACCTTTTGGAGTATGAAATGGGCTTGGTGAAAAATTTAAAAAATGGGCTGGGTAAGGTCATTGGGCTTTTTGAGATTATTGGGCTTATTTAGCCTATTTACAAAACTTGGAAGTTTTAGGTCAATTAGAGAGATTTTACACAATAAAATTAATAACTTTTTTTTAAAAAAATTTCAAACATTGAATTATACAAGAAAATTTTTGAAATTCTTACGTACAAGGAAAAAATAATTAAAATCTAAAACTTGTAAAATTTTATGACAAAACTTTTATAGAGAAAAATTATTAGTGGAAGAAATTCAAAGCTCAAAAAATAAATTAAATTTTTAAAAATTGATTTAATATAACTTTAATGAAAATCTTTAATGAATTTAAAAAGCTTAAACTCAAAAAATTCCTCCAAAAACATTTATAGAGTAAAAAACTCTTTACCTTGAGAACAGGAAAAATAACAATAAAATGCCAAATTCATAAGATAAAATGCATTTTGCAAAATTGATTTTGCTGGTGGCTAAATGGAAATACTTAAAGAATTTTAATGTTCAAAACTCGCGAGAATTCTACCGAAATTTTATAAATAAAAAAAGGCTTTGTATTTTGAAACTGAGAAATTTCAAAGAATACATTAAAATTTATATAAAACGAATTAAATAAAACATATTCCCAAAATATTGGTTTACAAAATGGTAAAGCTAAAAATTTGAAATTCAAAGCAATTTTATCAGGAAAAATTTCATAAGTACAATACTCACCGTACTGTAAAAAAATTTAAAATTAATTATAAAAATGGGTAACTTGACACCTTATGGTATAAAATATCAATATAAAATTTTTCTTTAATATTTTTGATTTTTTTGGACTGCATATTGATATAAATGGTAAAAATATACGACAGAGAGTTTTTCAATTTTAATGAAAAATTCTTGAAAAATTCCTAAAAATAAAAAATTTGACCGCGATAACATCTGTAGAAGTAAATTTCCAAAATTTTGACAAATAATTATTAAAAATAATTTTTTTCTTAAATAATTGTCTTGTATATTCAAAATTAGAGATCAAAATATGACTTTTTCTGTCAAGAGAACTTGCAGCTATTCAAATTATGGCTAAAAAAGTCTTGAACATGTCTTATTCATCTAAGAGAATATTGCTCCCAGTGAGGATGGTTATTAAATTCTTGATTTCGAATATTCAGGATTATTGGAAAAGAGACCCAAATGAAATTTAGTGTCTACAACTACTCTTCCTTGATCATTGTTGAGAATCAGGAACAGGGTAAATACGAAATAGACATAATTTTGTTCAAGTTGTTATGCTTTGAAAGATAAACTAAACTTAAAATGAAAATTAAAGCTAATTAGCCCTAAGAAGAAATCTTAAATTAAATGGTGACTAAGGCGGGACATAAATCACATGAATCTTACTAAGACAAAATCATACTAGTCAACAAACAAAATAGATTGATTAGGATAAAACCATACAAGTAAATAGAGGTAAAGGGTTGATCGAGGCAAAACCTATAAGTCAACAAAGATAAGGTTGACTGAGACAAAATCTAAGAGTCAGCAAAAATAAAAGGTTGATCGAGATAAAACCAATAAGTTAACAAATGAAAATGGTTGACTAAGGTAAAACCTACATGTCAACAAATAAAGAGAGGTAATCGAGATAGATCAAATAAGTTAACAGATGGAAAGGGTTGACTGAGATAAAACCAACAAGTCAATAGATGAAAACATTAACTGGGGTAAAACCTATAAGTCAATAAATGAAAAGAGTTAACCAAGATAAAACCAATAAGTTAACAGATGAAAAAGAGTTAGCGAGGCAAAACCTAAAAGTCAATAAATGAAAAGGATTGACCAAGATAAAACCAATAAGTCAACAAAAAAAGAGAGTTGACTAAGATAAAACCCATAACTCAACAAAGTTAAGGGTTGACTAAGACGAAACCTATAAGTCAACAAAGGTATAGGTTAACCGAGATAAAACCTACAAGTTAACAAATGAAAGGGTTAACTGGGATAAAACCAACAAGTCAACAAATAAAAAAGGTTGATCGAGATAAAACCAATAAGTCAACAAATGAAGAGAGTTAACTGGGATGAAACCTGTAAGTTAACAAAGGTTAACTGCGATGAAACTTATAAGTCAACAAATGAAAGAGGTTAACCTGGATAAAACCAATAAGTCAACAAATGAAAAAGGTTAACAGGGATAAAACCAATAAGTTAACAAATAAAAAGAGTTAACTAAGACAAGACTAGCTAGTAACAAATGAAGAAAGTTGATCGGGACAAAATAGAATTTCAACACAATAGTGGTTGACTAGGATAAAATCGATAAGTCAACAAATAAATTAAGTTGACCAGGATAAAATCGATAAATCAACAAAAGTAAGGCTGACTACGATGGAGCCTACAAGTTAGCAAATGAAAAGGGTTGACCAAGATAAAACCTATAAGTCAACAAAGGTAAAGGTTAACTTGGATGAAACCTACAAGTTAATAGAGGTACAAGTTGACTAGGATAAAACCTTCAAGTCAACATATAAAAGAGGTTTGGGATAACATATGATGCTTTTTCAATTTGAAAATATGAGGGAGTTACCTTTTGACTTTAAGGGAATAAGCATGACTATCATTTTTTTTTGCATCACATTTAACTCTTCCTGTAAGTTATTAAATGCGAATGCATGCATAATGCAAAAACTATTCTTGAAATGTCTTTCTGTTTTGAGTGTGCGTTTTTTCTTAAGGTTAAAGGCATTTTCAAAATATGTTCCACATATTTGTATTTTATTTTATTTTTATTTTTTGGGCAAAAGAGTCAGCGTAAACCTTAAAGGCAAGGTATCCACAAGGGATAGCGTAGGCAAAATGAACATACTCTGATACTTAGGGCTAAAGGCATTTTTTAAAATCGTTGTGAAGATATTTTAATTTGAGTGAAAGAAATAAGGCTAATGATGCTTGGGTCTAGAGCTCTCTGTGATCGAATAGGGTGAATAAGACTAATGCTGATTGTATTTAGAGTTTCTTATGCAAAATTTATTTTTTTTGTTATTAAAAATATCCTTTAATATTGACTTCCAAATTTCTTTTCCTTTGATGATACTTAACTGTGTTATCAATTGATTTTAACCTTCCTAGAATACCCAAAGAATTGAAATAGTAACTAAAATCCTAATAATGTTTAAAGTTAATCTAAAGTCATGTAAAAAAAATCTTTTTGTTATTTTTTTGTAAAATGTCAACCATCATCTTTTAGAAATATATAGCACGTGATAAAAGTGTGATGAGGGTAAAAGTATCAAGGGTAAAAATGACAATGATAAGAATATGAATAAAAAAAGTAACAAAGGTATGAACAAAAATGTGTAGTTATATTAAAGAGGAGGAAATACAATAATAAGAGTATTTTCAACGTATAGAATAAAGTTAGGTCTTATTCAGGTAGTTGGAATCTCTCACTTAATTCTTTAAAAATGTTTCTTGAACAAAACACTGCTCTTACATGGATTAATCTCTTTGAAGATGTCTTTAATTGTATAGTTCCTTTTTTTTAGTTTTGAGCTTTTAATGAATTTCACTTCACATATCCTTTTACCCTTCGGGTTTTTAACTTGAGGCTTCCCCTTTTTAACACCTTTATTTTTTCTATTTTTTGCTTTTTTTCTATTTTTTTTTTGAAATTGCCCTTTTAAGTATAATAATTTTTTGCATTATCAGCATTAACGAGATTAGGTAAAGTGCGTCCATCTATTTCTACTAGAATTAATGGTCCATCGAAAAATATTTTTTGAACCACATAGGGACCTTCCTAATTTGGAGCCCATTTACCACGTGGATCTTTTTTTCTTGGAAGGATCTTCTTTAATACTAACTCCCCTTTATGAAATTTCTTTAGTTGAAGCTTCTTACTAGGTTCTCATTATTTTCTTCTAATATATTTGCCCATACTGGATTGCTCATAACCTTTTTTCTTTAACAAAGTTTAACTATTCATAATGATCTTGGGCCCATTTAGCTTCTTCCAATTTTATCTCTATCAACACCCGAAGTGAGAGGATTTCAACTTTAATTGGTAAAACGACTTCTGTGCTATATACCAATAGTAAGGTGTTACCCCGATAGAGGTTTAAACTTAAGTTTGATATGCTAAAAGTGAAAAAGGGAGTTTTTCATGCCAATCTCTATAAGTCTTCTCCATTTTTGCCATAATTCTCTTAATATTTTTATTGGCTGCTTCCATTATTTTGTTTATCCTCGGATGATATGTTATTGAGTTATGATAAGAGATCATAAGTTGGGTATAGACCTTTGTCATTAATTTATTAGTCAAGTTGGAAGCGTTGTCAGTTATGATTTTTTTGGGTATTCCAAGACAATAAATAATATTTATCCTCAGGAATTGATCACTGTCAGCCTCATCACTTTTGCGTAAGAAGTAATTTTAACCTATTTCGTGAAATAGTCTATAACCATTAAAATAAAATAATGATGATTTAAAGCTATAGGGGTAATTAGCCCAATAACATCCATGCCCCACATAGAGAAGGGCCATGAAGCAGTTAAGATGTGTAGTGATAAAGGTAGAACATGAATCTTATCTGCATAGATTTGGCATTTATGGCATTTTCGGGCATACTTAAAACAGTCTCCTTCCATAGTCATCCAAAATAGCCCAATCTCATAATTTGTCTTGCCATGTTATGCCCATTAACGTGAATTCCACAAACTTTTTCGTGTATTTCTTTCAAAATTTTTTATGCTTCAGGAGCATCCATGCATCTTAATAACTTTTGATCGTAATGTTTCTTGTAAAGCATCTCATCATATAGAACAAAGCTTATTGCTAACCTTCTCACAGTTTTCTTGTTATTCTCAGAGGTATTATTCGGATACTCTCGATTCTTGATATACCTTTTAATATCATAATACCATGGATGGCAATTTGATTTAGCTTCAACATTATAACAATATGTAGAAAATTCACACAAGCTCCTCTGAATTGAGATTATTTTTTTCTCATTCACTTTAAAAATCAAGGCAAGGGTGGTGAGGGCATCTGCTATTTGATTTTCATCTCGAGGCAAATGAATAAAATCCACATTCTCGAACTCCTATAATAATTGAATAATCCACTTCTTACATTAGGCCAACCTCGAATCGCAACTTTCCCACTCCCTATGCAGTTGATAACTCACTAAGGCCAAATCATCATAAATTTTCAATACTCAAACATTTCTTTCAATAGCCACACAAAGTCCCATGACACATGCTTCGTATTCTGTCACGTTGTTTGTGCAATCAAAATCTAACTTGGCGATAAAAGGATAATAATCTTCCTGAAGGGATATGCTAAGTTCTTTAATCCCATGTCCTAAATCATCTGAGGCCTCATCAAAATCCATTTTACATTCTAGTTTCTTAGTTTGATCCCATTCCTCTTTAATAAAAACATTCATTAAATTTTCATAAAAAAATCAAAATCTAATGACTGATAATCATTTAGGGCATGGCTTGCTAAAAATTTAGCAATAGCATTTCCTTTAATTGCTTTTTGGCTCACATAGACTACATTATATTTTGATAATAAAACTTGCCATCTTGTTATTCTTCTAGGCAATACTACGATTTCAGAAAGACACTTGATCCGGTCTATCTTTTTGATCAACCAAGTAATATGATATAACATGTATTATCTAAACCTTTTTGTAGTCCAAACTAAGGCATAACATATTTTCTCTGTTTGGGAATAATTTACCTCATATTCTTAAAACTTCTTACTGAGGTAATAAAATACCTTTTCTTTCTTTTCAGTCTTATCATATTGCCCCAACACACATCCTATTGATTGTTCAAATATGAAAAGGTATAGTATGAGGGGATGCACTAAGACTGGTGGCATGAGGATTAAAGGTTTTGCCCAATATTGTTTGACCTTTTTGAATGCCATTTGCCACTTTTCTTTCTATTCTTTTGGTTGTGTTTCTAGAGAAGTAGAAAGACTGGATTACATTTGTCCGTGAATTAAGAAATAAAGTGAGCAATGTAATTTAATCTTCCAAAGAAACGTCTTACTTCTTTCAGTGTGCACTGAGGTTGTAATTCCTAAATGGCTCTAATCTTATCAAGATCAACCTTAATCCTTTTTTCACTTACAATAAAACATAACAACTTTTTAAATCTTATCCTAAAAGTACTTTTTGTTAAGTTCAACTTTAATTGATATTTTTTAAGTCTTTCAAATAATTTTAATTAATCTATGGTATTTCTCTCTTTTCGGGGAGATTTGGTAGTCATGTATGTTATCAGCATATACTTTAATTTCTTTATGCATCATATCATGAAATAAAGTCACCATCGCCCTTTGATAAGTCACCCTTGCATACTTTAGCCCAAATGGCATCACTTTATGACAAAAGGTGCCCCAAATGATGAAAAAAGTTGCCTTTCCATGTCTTCGGGTGCCATTTTAATTTGATTATAACCTAAAAATCCATTAGTGAAAGAAAACAAACAATTCTTTTAGTATTATCAATTAACGTGTCAATATGAGAAGGAGAAAAGTTATCTTTTGCACTTACTCGATTTAAATACTAGTAGTCCACATATATTCTAACTTTCCCATCTTTCTTAAGGACTAGAAAAATATTAGCAACCCATGCCGGATACTTCGCCACTTTAAGAATCCAGCATCAAATTATTTCTTCACCTCTTCTTTAATTTTCAATAGCATTTCAGGCTTTATCCTCCTTAATTTTCATTGAATTAACTTACATTTTTGTTTTAAAGAAAGCTTATAAACCACTATTTTTGGGTCTAAGCTTAGAATATCTTGAAATGACCATGTGAAGACATCATGGAATTCCTAAAGTAGATTTATCAATTTTACTTTAGCGGCAGACATGATAATAGTTCCAATTATAACTTTTTCTGTCATTCTTACCCCTGAAATTTACAACCTCCTAGGCTATTCATGAGGCTTTATTCGCCCATCCTTCTACTTAATTAATTCCAACAAATTAGGTGACAAAGTGCAATCATTGAAATTTTCTTCAAGATTATCCTCATTCTAGCAAATAAACTATTCAAAATCAACTTTTGAATCTTAAAATAGGTCATTCTCTTCTTTTTGATCCAGAGATTTGTAAAAGTAAACAAAGCAAAATGGGCAAACAAGAAAATATGGGATAATTTATATATGAGCATGAAAGTAAAAAACTGAGTATGGATACAAAAGATATTGAATATATACACAAAAGGTTTATGCGTTTCATTTCTAAAGATGATGATATGACATTTTAGGCCCGTTACAAAAAAGATTCTCATATGTTTAGGGCAAAACATATGAGATGAGTTCTTGAGATTACTTTGGATTAAGCCTAGACATTATAGTTCTTTCAGTGATAGTCTAATTTGTTTAGAGACATCCAAGAGGGCAAGGACAAATTCCATGGATGTTCCTTGACTCTTCATTATTTGACTTAATTGGATTCATTTAAAAATTCTCAAAACTTCGAATGATCATCATCCTATCATCACTTTTCTTTTGAGCTATACGATTAATGACTCTACCCTAGCAAAAGGTTTACTACAAAGAAATATAGAAAATTGAAGCTTGATTCGAGTTTTTCCCTTTAGCTCCATTTTTAATCTTTATTTTTTTGTTCCCTTAGAGGTTATAGCACAATCCATACCTAACTCTTTTGCCAACTATTTAGATAAATGGATTTATCCCTTGTAAGCGTTTAAGAAGCCCTTTCCCTACTTAGGCACTTTTTTCTATCATACGCTTCAAGCCTATATAAGTGTTTCTAGAAGGTGAAGAAAGATCCTTCGATAATGAAAGTAGCATTAACAACCTCAAATGCTCTAAACGAGCATTCATCTACATCAACATTTATTTCGACATAAGGAGCATCAGTTAAAGTCATGGCAATTATACCTTCCTCCTCGGATACACTAACCAACTTAGCATTAACTATAAGCTTGACTTTTTGAGGAAATAAAGATGGTACAACACTAGCAGAGTGTATCCGGGGTCATCCCAAGAGATTAGTTGTATGCAGGGGCAATCTCTAATGCATGAAATTCCACATCAAAATGATAAGGGTTGATTATTAAAAGAACTAAAATAATTCCTTTGATCTCTCTTTTAATGCCATCAAAAGCTTTTAGCACTATTTGACTATGCCTAGGCTAACTATAATCTACTAGTAATCATGACAAAGTAATCCATGGCATGACATTCAATGCTGAACCATTGTCAATAAGCACTTTAGGAAGTACAGTCCCATTGCAATTAGTTATTATATGAAGAGCTTTAGTAGAAATAGTCCCACTCGGTAGGATCTAATCATCGCTGAAGCAAATAAAATTATCAGTAATAATGTTATTCACCAGACAATCTAACTTGCTGATTGAAATGTCTTTTGGGACTTAAACTTGATTAAGCATTTTTAATAAAACATTTCTATGAGTCTTAGAACTGAGCAATAATGCCAACATAAAAATTTTTGTTAGGGTACGGCTTTAACTAATCCATGATGTTGTATTCATTGTGCTTTATGAATATAAAATATTCAACAGTATTTTTTTACAAGTTCTTGAATTTTCACAGGAATGTCTTTGATAGCTATTGCTTTCTCGGATGTTTGCTTTTTGGTTTTTGATCTAGTAAAAAGCTTTGCTATTTTCTAGGTTATAGACTTACCCACTTTAAGTTACATGACTGGCTTTAGTAATATCAACCATTGCTAGTTGACTTGTTAAAGCTTCTAGAGTTGTTACTCTTGCATCATGTCTTCAAGGCACTTGTTTGTTGTCCTTGATGGGAAAAGTATAGGAGTTCAAATGATAAATTTTGAGGTAATCTCATTCTTGGGAGGCATGGGCTTTGGTTTATTACAATAAATGATCAATGGATGACCAACCAAATGTGGCAGTTTTAAGGACCCTTCATCAGTCATATTAACTGATTTTCTTCGTGTGCAATGATTTTGTATAAAATTCAACCTCATTATTATCCATCATTTTTTGAATCAAAGCCAAAAAATTTGGACAATTTTGCAAACTATGCCTCTAAACAGCATGAAACTTGCAAAAGTTTGGGCTAAAGTTTAATTGGCAATTTTCATATTCATGATTTTGACCAAGTATTTTGCCTTCAGTCAGAATAGCTCAAACTTTTTCTATTGGGGTTTCGACATGTGAAACATCTTTTTTCTCATAATGATTTTTTTATGATTAAGGCATTAAAATGGTTAGGCAAAGGGTTTGTCATTACATTGGGTCCTAAGGTTGTATTAAATTTAAAAGCTTTTCCTTCAAGAAAACTATGGACCTTGTTTTTAAAAGTGGTACAGTTTTTAATTGGATGACCTATCGCTACATGAAATTTAGAGTAGGCATTTGGGTCATGGCAACTAGGCAAGTTACTTTCGTATGGTTTTTTAAAAGTGGAGCCATTAATCGAGCCTCTAAAAGCTTATCAAATATTTTTTTGTAAGAATAAGGGAGAGGCTTATGATAAGGTCTAGGTTGGTTGTTTCTTTAGGCTGGGTAATTTGGATTGATCTATGTTTGGTTTTGAGGATGATTTAAGGTGGTGGTTTAAGGCATTAATGAGGTAAAAGGTCAGGATGTATTAAAAAATAAAGTGTTCTGAGATTGTTGACTTTGGTTTTGGTAAAGAGGACGAGACTCATGACAGAATGGTTGGGTAACATAATTAGTAGATGAAGCTTTTTCTTTCTTTTTAGAAGGTCTGATCTTTTTTGCAGTGGAAGATTCACCTATCACGATCTTTCTTACCTTTAGAGTAGCTTCAATTATTTTTTCATAAATAATCAGATTAGAGAAATTCTTGGTTGTGTTTCCTACCAACTTATCATAGTAGGGAGGAAGTAAGGTGACTACAAACAACATGGTCATTTTTTTCTCAGTTAAAGAAGGCTACACTTGAAAAACCACATATATCCACCTTTGGGCATATTCTTTAAAAGACTCCATGAACTTTTTTTTCCATATTTGAAGGTTAACTTATCAAGAACCTATTTAGCCATGTGTTTGTATTATTGCAAAAATGTGTTGGCTAGATCTGACCGGCATTGGATTTGATTATGAGTCAAACTATTATACCAATTTAATGCTGACCTAATTAAGTTTTCTTAGAAACAATGAATGAGAAGCTTGTCGTCATGTGAATAGCCCTCCATTTTCTAGATGAATATCTTTATATGAGTTTACAGGGAAATGGTGCGCTTATATTTCTCAAACTCAAGCATTTTAAATTTTGGTGGCAAGACTAAATCAAGAACCAAATAAAGATCTTCAACATCCACGCTGGTATAGAGCTCATCTTTCTTTATGGCTTTGAGTCTCCTTTCTAGAAGCTATAGTTTTTCTTTCTTAATTTCTACTTCAGTTTTGCCCTTTTGCTTTTGTTTTTCTTCTTCTACTATAGCAAGGGTTGTAAACTCCTGTCATGTAAGGGTAGCTTTGGTATTTACTCTTTGAGAGAGAGCATCAGGATTAATAACAATAACTAGAGGTGGCGTAGCCTGGGGATATTTTATTGCATATTTGGCACATTCAGAACTTAGGCTTCTTGAGTGTTAACTGTTTGTGTCTCAGACTATGTCTGCTGGACATCTTGGCAAGAATAACAGTGATATCCTTATATTGATGTACTGACTCTCTTGCCATGACTAACTCCATCAATCTTGTTATTTGATCTTGTATTTCTTTATGCCTCTTGATTGTAATCTCTTGGGACTAACATTAGTTTTCTTCGAGCCTTTCTAGTCTTGCTAACTGGTCCTCAACTATTTTCTCTTCTTTAGATCTAGTGTAATAGTGATAAGTAAATTTTTATTCGGTGATCTTTCTTGATTTGCAATGTTTGAAACCTTAAATAAAAATTCTAAATTTATTAATGTAGGAAAATGTGTGTATATGTGTATGATGTATGTACAATGTGAATATATGAATAGACTGATAGGAATGCTTGTTTTAAACAAAGATTCTAAACTCATAAATTTTCCATTAACTTTGTGACAAATTACATATCCACATTATTGATCATATAGGGATTATATCCCAAAAAATTTCTAACTCGATCATATTGCCTCTAAGCCTCGTCCAAAAACTAAAGCACATATGCCTGTATTGTCCTACAGGATTAATTTGCATTTGTAAATCTCCAATCCTTTCCATCATTTTTCTTGCTTAGATGATGACTGAGTGGATTCGCTCTGCAAGATGATCTATATACATTTGTCAGCCAAAAGAGTTAGTTGCCTATTGTATGCCATTATCTTCAGCACATCATAGTATTTCAGTCCAATATGCATTTAGATTGTCACGAGCTTTCTCCCAAGCACGAATATCATCTCCCTTGCATTGTAATCCTAGCCCCATCTTTGTAATAGTTATGGTGAGACTTTGTCTTTCCTCCAACAATTAGGATACCATTTCATGCTCTCAATCCAAGGTAGCTCAGATTCGTCTATTCTTTTCAATAGACCTTTTTAACTAGATACAGATGTCATCATGCTTTTCTCTTTCTCTTTCAAAAGTAGTTTGTTTAGCTTCTCCTTCCAGAGCTTTAGTCTTCCATACTTTTAGCTCTTCTTTAAGCTTATGCATTTCTTCCTTCATCCCCATGGCAATGTCATTAAACTCTCGAATATCCTGACAAGTTTTATTTTTTTGTTTTGTTCAACCTAGTCATTCTTCATTAGGTAGTACTTTTTTCCATTTTTTAACTTCTTTTATTTTTGCTTCCATCTTCATTCATAAATAGGCCATTTCCTTTTAGAGCTGATGATTCTCATCACTTGTTCTTTTACATTCTTTGGTATTTTCTTCCTTAATTAAATCAATCTCGGATGGCATGAAAGGTTCTAACTGAATAAATACTCGAGGACTATCCTATCTTTGTCAAGAATAATTATGTTACAACCCCACACTCTCTTCTAAGCATTATACCCTAGAGTGGTTTTAGCCATGTATGCACGCAATTCAGACTCACACCTTTCTCCCCATTATAAGGCAACTATCTAAAGTGACTTTTTATAATCTTTTCCCTGATATTCCAAGTCAACACCAGCCAAATTTGAAGTCATGGGAATGAATTGCTATGATCCATATTATCTTTGAACCAATAATGATGCATAACCGATGGTGCCCTATATTCC
This sequence comes from Adansonia gregorii, assembly GCA_038382025.1. Classification (NCBI taxonomy): domain Eukaryota; kingdom Viridiplantae; phylum Streptophyta; class Magnoliopsida; order Malvales; family Malvaceae; genus Adansonia; species Adansonia gregorii. The sequence goes on along the minus strand of JBBYHO010101055.1, from coordinate 35,078 downwards.
AAGTAAAAGGCATGTACAACCGATTACCATATCGATGCACAAAGCATTTTGGTGAAAACCATAGCGCCCTCCAGGTTATATCAGAAGAATCTGAGCTTTTGAGCATCTCAACCCATTATTTCTTCGTTTCAAACTTGGCCATTTTTTATGAATTCTTGAAGAGGAATAAAATATGGAAAATATGGTTTAATTTTATCTGCCTATTTGCCCTAGAAATGACTTCGAGCCTAAATATATAATAACAAATCACTTTTAAAGAATCTCCCTTGACCTTCTTTTTGGCATACATTAAGCTCTTGAATCATTTTAGCTAAAAATGTTAAAGTCTGGTGTTATTTTTTTTCAATCGATTACATAAATCCACTACTGTCGCTTCCACATGCCTTAACACTTTTGGGAAAAAAACCATCCCGTATATAGCAAGAGCAAATGCATCTAGGGCCTTATCAATGTCACATTACTCTCAGATATATTTTCATAGATGCTAGCATGAAATGACACTAGTGTTCCCTTTCCGATCTATTTAATGGTGGTTGGCTTTGAAATCACGATACAAGACTTGACTCGATCTTTTACAGAAGCTAGTTGGATTGTGCTCTTTGTAATAGATGGATTTCGTCTCCAATGGCCTAAGCCTGAGAAGAGGCGATATCTCTTCCATGGCTGAAGTCATGTCATGTTGATTGAATGACATTGAAATGACAGATCCCAAAACTTAATCATAGCCTTGACTAGCTGTTCATCTATGTGTACTTTAGTAAGGGAGCAATATGTCCATATTTTTCGATAAATCGAGTTTGCTTTACACTTCCCGAATGATCAAATATTTTTGCCAATTCTTTCAAAATTATTTTGGCAAAGGTCTAAATGTGTAATCTTTTGTAGCTCTGACACAAAACCTCTCTATACATAGTTTTCATCCCTTTTCTGGTTGAATTTAGCCTCAAAATGGACTTCCTTAAATTCTTTGGAGATAATCACCCCAAGTATTGGCTGCACCATAAAGTTAAATAGAAATCAATCTAAGTTGGGATTTTTTTTAAAGCAAGCATTCTTGTATGAATATGAGGAAAAAAAATGCACCAATAAAAGGGAAAAAAGAGAAAACGAGTTTGTCTTTTTAAGAAATATTGAATTTAAATAAATTTTCATGACCATGAAAATTATAAATTATTCAAATAAGTTGTAAATAAATTTCGAAGCAACAAAAAACATAAATTGTTCAAACTAGTTATTAAATGATCCAAATAAATAAAAATATGAAAATAAAGGGAAAGAAATAACTTTGTCCCTTCATGTGTCTTTAATTTTGGTGACACCTAGAATCAAGCCTAGTTTTGACTAAGAGGTTAGTATGGTTCACTATATGTGGTTTATGTTGGACGTCTAATTAGGTTCTTGAATTCCTCGAGCCCTGTAAGGACTAGTGAGATACCTTATCCTTATCCATCGCAGATTCATGTTGAAATAGGTTTAATTTGAGTAGGTGTGTCTTCCTTGTTCGTAACGAGGCTAATATCTTCGGTGGATGTAGGAATCTACACCATGTAGGCTTTTTGTTGGCCCAGATAGAGGCTAACAGCTCAAAAGGCAATGCTACTTCACCCCTTTCTAAAATATTAGGTAGCTATGCCTCCTTTATAACTGATAGAGGAGAAAGTACTACATGATGTGCATAGTGTGTGTGAAGGGACAAATTTAACTTTTTATGACACATTATTAAAAATAAAACCCACTATCCTAATCCCGAAAAGACAATTAGTAAACACGAAAAGATTAGTGCAAAATAAATATTAACATAATGAAAAAGAAAATTAAAAAAAAGGATTTAAAATTAAATATCAATTAAAACCAAATTAATTGAAATTTAGTTAACACGCAATTAATTTTAGGGCTCACTCTCTGGATGTCCCTAGTGGAGTCTCCAACCTATCATAACTTGGCCAGATATGAATCCTGACCAACTCCAACTCAAATGGCCTTCACTTTTATTTTTGTTTATATGTCAGTATTTTGCATTCTCTTGTTTCTATATGCCATATTATTATTGAGATTTTCTTACCTTCGGGGGCTGGGTGGTCAAGATAAGTTGCTCACTTAACTTAACCTTAAATAGTCATTATGAAAGGACTATTTATTTAGAGTCACCACTAATTTATTTGGGCTAAGTGAGATTGATCACCTATCGGAGTTTGTATTTGAGGCTTATGAAACCTTAGAATGCTAATTCTGAGGCTTATGATCATACTAGGGATCATATAAGAGGATTCGAGAGTTAGTTACAATCACAAGTAAGGATCGACCCTCTCGTGATACCGAAAAATTGGTACCTTATTAATTACATGATAACTTGAATTTTAATTTTTATTCAATTTTAACATATGGTGTTTAATTATAAATTCCCAAAATAATAATTTATAATGAAAATTTATTATTCATGCTAGGAAAATTTAGTTTTTAAAATTTTGAAAAATCAAAATCTCTTACGCATTCGATCAGAGAACTAATGGAACACGAAAGCTTTTTATCATTCTCTTTTATATCCCAATGGAAAACCAGAGGAACACAAAAGGTTTTAAAATTAAAAATATCTTTTGCACCCGTAAAGAGCTAGAGGAACACAAAAGGTTTTATTATTTTTTTTTGAAATTTACAAAATTTTTATTTTCATTTTGAAAAGGATATATCGATATTAAAATAACCCATAGAACATCTCTCATATTTTGGGAAAAATTCTACGTATTATTTTAACTTAAAGACCTTGCATTAATTTTCTAAAAAGTAAATTTTATATTTTATTGAAAAATTTATAAAACTTCCTAAAACTTAATAACAATCTGAAATGATAAACTTATTCATAATGCGTACTTTTGACATAAAAATATTCTAGTAATCACATAGGACTTGGTTCTAATACAAAATTATTAAAATGCCCTTGAGCTATATCTTTGACGTGAAAGTATCATGGCAACCCTAAAGGATATGAAAAAGATTATAAGAAGGCAAACCTATCCTAAATGCACGTCTTTGGCATAAAAGCATCTAATATTACCTAGGACTCGACTCGAGAGAAATTACAAAAATGCCTCTAAGGTGTACCTCTGATGTAAAAGTATCCCGCAACCTTAAAGGTCTCAAAAATGATCATAGAGAGGTGAACCTATCCTAAATGTACATATTTGGCATAAAAGCATCCTGATAACTACCTAGGCCTCAGCTTGAGAAAATTTACCAAAATGCTCTTAGGGTGTACCTCTGACATAAAAGTATCTCAATAACCCTAAAGGACTCGAAAATGATCACAAAAAAGGTAAACCTATCCTAAATGCACATCTTCAGCAACAAAGCATCCCTATGATGACCTAGTGCTTGGCTTGAGGGAAATTACCAAAATACCTTTGGGTTGTACCTTCAACATAAAAGTATCTCGACAACCCTAAAAGACTCAAAAAGACAAGTAATGATGATTATTATTCTCAATGAGTAATTTAGGTTACAAAATTGGCTTAAAATACACAAATTCCTAATGGATTCTTAAATTACTCAAAATTAAATATTAGTCCTAAATTGGTTTAAAATGCTAAAAATGATTTTTTTGACCTAAAACACCCTAAATGAGAAATTTAAATTTTAAAATAACCTAGCATGCAAAAATACCATTGAGTCCTCAAATTTTTAAAAATTACATTTCATACCCTAATGGAGAACCAAAAGAATACAAAAGGTTTTAATAATTTTAGCACCTCACCAAAGGACCAATGGAATGATAAAAATATTTAAAATAATATAAGTGGATGATTTCATGCAAAAGATAACCCTTTTGTCCTAAAAATGCTAGATTTCCCTATGGGTCCCTAGCTTTTTCAATTTTACACTTAGGTACCTAAGTGAAAAGTACAACCTAACTCACTACAAAATATAATTAATCAGGTAAAAATCAGCATGTAAATCATGAAGAACATCCATATGAAGGTTCAGTCAAACATGTTTGACCAAAAAACAAAATTTTCCATTATTTGCAAATTAGCCTCTAAACTTTATGAAATTGCAAAATGCCCTCAAAAGTGTGAAAAATACCCAAACCATGACATAAAATACCCAAAATCAGTTTCCAAGTTATCCATGAAGCTTTCGGCCAAATTCTTTGACGATAAAACAAAAACTTTCTTTTATTTGCAAAATAGTCTCTAAACTTTTCTAAAATTATAAATTAGCCCCTACATGATTAAAATGTAAACTAAGCTTAAAATAAATCAAAATAATCACAAAAATCACAAGCAAGATTTAGTCACTTCTTTTTACCCCTATAATAAATTTTTTAATATTTACACAATAGTCCTTAAACTTCTTAAAATTATAAAAAGACCTTAAAACTAAAAAAAATGTATTTTAAGTAGAAAAATGCATAAAATACACTCATAAGAATGCAAGTGTGCTTCGGGCAACCATACAAATTTAAATAAAATTTTTTAATTATTTTTTTACAAATGCCTCTAAACTTTCTATATTTACAAAATGACCATAAAAACACATATACAAGCATGAATTTTGGCCAGCACCTAAGCAATCTACCAACCAATTTTTTTTTCCATGATCACATATTCATGTTTTATTTAACACAAGTTAGCACCATTATATGATAAAGTTACAAAAATAAGTATATAAACATGTGATTTCACCATTATAACAAGAAAACACTACAAGAAATAAAATTTATATGAACATATATATGACAAACACAACACTAAAACCAACATCTTATCAAGAAAAACAAGATTTGTGAAGAAAAATAATTGCTAACATGAATAGAAAAATCAAATCAAATCAAATCAAAGAAATTAGTTCATGGCCATTATGCTTAGCCTTTAAACATGGATCAAAAATCCATGCACATAAGCATATTTTTGGCTCACCAAAAATAAGAAAAATGCATGAAATAAATAAAGCATCAAAGATTTTAGTGGAGTTTATACCTTAAGAAAGGTTTGAATTTTTTTAGTATTTTTTCTTTTTTTATTTCTTTTTTACTCTCCAAAACTCCCGAAACACTTAAAGAAAACATTATCCCCCATTTATAGGTGAGGATGATTCGGCCAAGGAAAGTGAGAATCCTTCTTGGCCAAATTTCATTCTTTTTTTTTTCATATAATTTTTTTTGATTTGTTTGATGTTAAATTTACTTGTTAGGTTGGGAAAATAACAAATTTTATATCATAAGCCTATACCATTGTCATCTTTTCTTACATGCCACCATCTCTATTGTCATGATTATGCTATTTTAGGTAGAATGATGATCATGTGTCCTTTTGGATAACTTGATGGAATTAGTTGGAATGAAACTAAATCAATTGGAAAAGAATTTAATTCCAACCAAACTAGATTTCATGTAACTAAATTAGCAAATTAGAATAAATTATGGAAAAGTAAAATAAAATTATAAATTTACAAGGAAAAAAATACTATTAGGAATAAAGAAATTAATGCAATCAAAGTGCAAGAAAATCCTAATTGAAAGTTCTATAAAAAATACTAAAAAATTAAAGTTCAAAAAAAATAAATTAATTAATTCACTTGATAAATCCAATTAAGAATTTAATCATATGGAAATTCCAATTCCATAAAACATGAATAAAAATTTTTAATAATTGATATAAAATTAGAACGAAAAAAGATTAGTGGGCTTTGTTAGAAAATTAGATATTAAGATGGGTTTGGTAGCCTTTAAGGAATGAAATGGGCTTGGTGAAAAATTTAGAAAATGGGCTTGGTAAGGTCATTGAGCGTGTTGAGATTATTGGGCTTATTTACCCTATTTAGAAAAATTGAAAGTTTTAAGTCCATTAAAGAGATTTTACATAAAATAAAATTAATAAAATTTTCTTATAAAAATTCCAAGCACTGAATTATACAAGAAAATTTTTTATGTGCAAGGAGAAAACAATTAAAATCCAAAACTCATAAAATTTTACGAGAAACCTTTATAGAGGAAAATTGTTAGATGAAAAAAATTCAAAACTCAAAAATAAATTGACTTTTTAAAAACTGATTTAATATAATTTTAATGAAAATATTTTATAAATTTTAAAAATATTAAACTCATAAAATTCCCATCGAAAAAAATTTACAGAGTAAAAAGTTTCATATCTTGAGAATAGGAAAAATAATAATAAATGACAAACTTATAGGATAAAATAAATTTTGCAAAACTAACTTGATGGTGGTTAAATGGAAATGCTTAAATAATTTTGAAATTCAAAACTTAAGATAATTCTACCAAAAATTTTACAGATAAAGGAAATCTCATATTTTGAAACTGAAAAATTTCAAAGAATACATTAAAATTTATATAAAATAAATTAAATAAAAAATATTCCCAAAATATTGGTTTACAAAATGGTGAAGATAAAATTTTAAAATCAAAAATAATTTTATTAGGAAAAATTTCCCAAGTATAATACTCATTATATTGTAAAAAATTCAAAATTAATTATAAAAATAGACAACTTGACACCATGTGGTATACAATATCAATATAAAATTTTCCTTGAATAATTTTTAATTTTTTTTGGAGTCATATTGATATAAATACTATATAGGTATCAGTAAAAATATACGACAGTGAACTCTTAATTTTAACGAAAAATTCTTGAAAATTTTGTAAAAATGAAAAATTTGACCGTGATAACATCTGTAGGAATAGATTTCAGAATTTTGAATAATAAATATTAAAAATATTTTTCATAAATATTTATCTTCTATATTCAAAATTAGAGATAAAAGATATGACTTTTTTTGTTAAGAGAACTTGCGGCTATTCAAATTATAACTAAAAAGGTCTTGAAAATATCTTATACATTTGAAAAAGTATCGCTCCTAATGAGAATGGCTATTAAGTTCTCAATCTTGAATATTCAAGATTATTAGAAAAGAGACCCGGACGAAAGTAGGTGTCTACGATTACTATCTAGCTTGGATGCCAATTGAAGGAAAAACAGATTAGATGCGCAATGAAATTTTAAAAATTTTTAATTTGATTTTAATAAATGATGTTGTTACATACAATAATACCATCTTATTTAGTTATCTGCATTGCAGATCTAAAAATGCCGTCTAAAAATTTCTAGATCTGTGTGAAAGCTTTGACCAACTAGCCTTCTCCGTTATTATCCAATTCCTAAATGGTAGAGTTTGTGGGCACCCTTTGTCTCAACCAATTCTAGATTCGTATAGCTTGATTCTCTTTTAAGATACCTTTGTGTTGATAGGTTAAAAAATCATGAGATGTTGTGATTAGAAACCTTGATGGTGGGGCAAATGGTTTACCTGAAACCCTAGGCATAAACTTGTTGTTTATATCAAGTAATAAGGTAGCTTTAATTTTAATTTTAATTAAAATAATTATTTTATTAATTCTACAAAAAACCTTATATGTGGCACCAACTCTAGTATAGATGCCTATTGTAATTCGTCTAAGCCCTAATGTCGATAGGCAATATTTTAGCCTGAATTTATTTTATGGAATTTAGCTTATTTAGTTTAAATATTAATTAGTTTTGATTCAACTGTTAATTTTATTTAGCCTAATAATTCTGCATAACTTCAATTCTAATTCGAAATAAAATCATTACAATTTGATTCGAATAGATTAATTATTTACCAAGTATCCAAATAAAATTAACTATAATAAAATAATTAATTTAATAATAAATTAAAATAAATAAATAAATAAAATAATTTTTTAAAATTTATTGAGAATATTTTTCATATTTAATTTATAAATAAATATTTATACAAGACTTAATAGATATTAAATTCATTATATAAATAATTAATTTCCTTTATCTATTTAAATTAATTCTTATATTTATTAGAAGATAAATATAATTAATTCAAATTACAAATTCTTCTCTAGATAAATATTTAAATCAAATTAAACATATATTCTAAATAAATAACACAAAAAAAATGCATACTCTTAAAATAAGTGAATCAGCAAACCACTTCACCATATTGAGAATCATCCGTCCTTGGATATTCTGACCAATAACCAACTATTAAAGAATTATGTTGAGCTAGTAAAGGGACCAATTGAACATATACAATTAGGCTTATTGTATTAAATATTCTACATTGAATAATTAATCATGTATAAAAAATTAAAGTGATAAGGCATCTACATTTAATTGTCCGTTTAAATGATCAGTGTCAGATATTGAAAAATTAAGACCTAGGTATCAAAAATCTGAGAATGCCCAAAGTTGACTAGTAGGAGTTTATTAAGGTGATTAGAATAGTTATTAAGATTATTTGGATGAAAAATGACTTGTTCTAGAATTTCAAATCAAAAGTCAACATAGAGGCAAAAGTCAACTATAAGAGAAATCAACTGTAAAATACCAACTTTGTAACATATAGTAAGATTTTGAAATTAGAATAATATTAGAACTTGTGCAAATAGAAAAAGGGCTTTAGCTCAGGAATGTGTAATCAATACTGGGTTATGAAAGGGCTTTAGAAATTAAAAATGTCAAGAATTCCTAAAACTCAATTTGAGATGTCCGAGATAGAAAATTTTAGATTTTTCCAAAAAGAGACATTGGGACACACTTTTAATATAGGAAGGAAAATTTAATAGTATTTTTACATATGCATATCATGTTCAATTGAATGAAATAAAAACTTGTACATAGATTAATATAGGAACACGGGCTGGTAGAATTCTAGTATTTGCATAATGTGTCAATTTTGTTCATCTTTCATTAAGAGCAAAACATAATTTCATTTAAAATTAGTTAGGAGGTTAGTGATTAAGCTAAGATCACCTGAGGGTGATTAAAGCTTAAATCATAGACTTGATGCCTATAAATAAGGGTGATTAGCCATGAAAAAACAACTTTTAGTCATTTAGCAAATTTTAGAAAAATCTAGAGTTCTCTATTTTTCTTATGCTTTCATCATCTTTGGAAAGGGATCTAGCTTGGAGTAGGTATAACCTCTAACTTTCTCTTTAATTTCAAGTTAATTAGCTTCTTTTAATGATTGATTCGTGCTTTGCATGCATGATTAATGATTCGGCAATGATGTATTCTTGCTCCATGGTGTTCGGCCCTTTGGATAATGATGCCATGACAAGTTAATTTGATTTTGAGCAATGATTTCATTAATTTCATGTTACTTTAGTGTGATTACATGATCAATTACTAAAATTTAACTTAAAATACTATTTAATGAGCTTCATCTATGTTCTAATGAAATTAGATCACTATACTTAGGTTTCAGCCAACTTAGTTTTTTTAGATAATGACGATTCAAGCTTAGTTGAGTTAGATTTTGTTGATATTAAGCTAAGATTTTAAAGTTTAAATGATGAAATCACAATTTCTTAGTTTATTAGGTGTTCAAACAAGAAGAAAAGGAGATGAGCTTAGTTTAGCTAGCTTGAATTCATAGGATCTTGAGTTTAATTAATTCAATTTCACATGATCTTGTTAATTTGAGCTAGGGTGAGCTATTTGTGCTTAGACCTAGTTGAATAGAGATTGAATCTTATGTAAAATGATGAAATCTCATGTTCTTTAGCTAGGTGAGCTGTTTAAATAAGTAAGTGAAGCATATTTTAGGTATTGCCATGGTAGATTCTAGGTGAATTTAAGTGGGCTTGACATAATTGATGCTTAATTAGTGAAATCTAGATGAACTAAGGTAGGTTGAACTTGGGTAAGCTAAAATTTATGCTTAACTAAACGGATTTATAAGCTTACTTGTTTAATTGTTGGGCTTTAGTGATGGAAAGCATGTTTTGATTATGAATCATGTTGATTATGAATCCAAGCTTGTTTTCATATGCTTAATTATTAAAAGAAGAGAATTTAATGAGTAATGAAGTTTAGATGAGCATGATCAGCTAAGCATTCAGCCATTTTGATTATGTGAGTAGAATATGTTTATAGATGTTCAGATATTAAAAGCTTAGGTTAACATATTGCCAATGTTGAAAAACATATTTTTAGGTTTTAACACTTAAGAGTCTTTATTGTTTTCTCATATATGAAATTTGTAGATTCTGTCTGGCCTTATTGCTACATGTTCAAACATCCAGAAACATGTTTTAAAAATGTGATAAAATGCTTCATGGCTTCAAGTCATGTTAGAGCTACTATTGCAGTCTAGCATAAAAAAAGATACATTTTGATTAAGTTATAGGCCTTACTAAAATTTGATATTATTTTTCCCTTAATCTTTACTGATTAAGTTATGTAATAAGCTTTTGAAATGTTTTATTTTATGGTTGAATGAATATAGTAAAATCCTAAAACATGAGCTATTTGTATAACTCTATTTTATCGAATTGTTTTGAATGAGGATAATCATTTTTTTGTATTTTCTCATATTTTATAAAAATAGAATGAACAAGACTTCCAGTCATGAATAGCTTATTTGATGGGTATGCTAGATGAATTGAGAAGGAAGTCCAAAAGGTAGGCTAGTCGGACATGCTGTGTGAGGTAATAATGTCTAATTAAAAAATTAACATGATAGCCAAAATGATTTTTTGGCACTTTGTTGGTATTTTTATGTTTAGGTGTAGCAGGTCAGCAGTCATAAAATATAGTTTGGTCATTTTATGTGATAAATAAACCATAATAAATTCAAAGAACTAGAAAAGTTAAATATGTTCTTGTTTTAGTTTTCATCGAATTTAGCTTTTACTATTTTAAGAGATTGGGATGCCTTGGAACTGACTCCAAGAGTCATGTTTAGTGCATCAAAAGGTTAGGGGTGTCTTGTAGAATCTCTCTAGTGTGTCATACTAAAGCTTCCAAGTTGGATTAAGTACAGTTGATTTTAATACTGTTTCCAAAATTGTCACTTTTTTCAATCTAGTCTAAGTATAGTATTTTTGTGATTTATTTTAAATGGAGTCAAAATTGGCCAGAAACATACTAAAAATGGAGTCAATAAGTGAATATTTTTGAAAGTCAAGTATTTTTCTGGAATTTTGCCTTTTCAAAAGATTTTTGCTCTAAATCGGCTATAAACTCAAGTAGTCCCAATAAGAGTTTCGAATATATTTTTGTTGTTATTTGTTTGGTTTTGATTTTGATGAATAAAAGGAGGGATTATGATTGAAAACACATGATTGAAACCATGCAAAAACAAATTCAAATATGTTTGATTAGTTGATAACAAGTATTAGGCATCACGAGAGTGATCGAGTCCTTACTTTTGGTGTAATCGAATTCGAAGCCCATCTTTATAGATCTTGCTATATAGATACCATAAAATTGTTCGTTTAGAGTTTCATAACTCTAAAGTGAATGTTATTATAGGTGACAGATCACATTTTACCCAAAATAGATTAGTGGTGACTTTTTAACCTAATCACTTTCGTATTGTGGTATGAAAGGTTCAAATAAGTGATTCATCTGATCAACTAAGGCCTTGAAATAATTTAAAGTGTTGCTTACTCTAATATATTGAGGTTCATATCTAGATATATTACAACACATGCATAGGCTAGTATAATGAGCAAGTCAAGCTTGCCTTTTATTTATCCACATTATAGCATGAAGTGCCCTTATAACAAGCATAATGAATCATTCAAAAATGTTAAACCCAATGTTTAAGCCCAAAAATGAAGTCCATATGATTTTTAAGAAGCTATGCCTAAGATTGAGTGATTTTTATGGCCAAAACTATGACTAAATTCATGTTTTATGCTATGGTGCAAAAGGGCAAAATGGCACAATTAAGTACTTTAGCCTTAGTATATCAATACAATTACTTCTTGTATCAATACTTGGAACACAGTTTTTCCTAGTATCAATGCTATGCTTTCTATATAGATATATAAAGCAAAATTTTACTCAATATGCAATACAATGAAGCTAGTATCAATACCTAGAGCTTGGTTTTGATACCATTACTCCTTGTATTGATTTTGGTTGGCCAAAATAGTAGTTTTAACTTCGAAATAGTTTTGTATCGATACAAAGGCCTTCTGTATTGATACCATCAATAATTGTATCAATACATGGCACCTAGTATCGATACAAATAGTGGTTTTTTTTATTTTGATGACATGGAAGCCTTGTATTGATACCTAAAGGTCATGTATCGATATTTACTCATTTAAAAGTCAATTTCACTCACCTTTAGCTTTGTGGACACTTCACTTAAGTAAAAATGATGGATGACTGCCTCATGCTTACTTCAATGACCTTGATGACACCTCGAATAGTGAAATTTGATGCCTTTTTTCAGTTTTTAATATGGTCCCTGTGCATTTCAAATTTTCCCCTAAAAAAATCCTTTTGCTAACACTGTGTCACCTAATAGTGCTTAGTAACACAGCACCTGATAGTCATCCCCATTTTTTTTTAATTTTTATTATTTTGTTATATTATCTTTCAATTAAGTCACAAGATGGCCTAGACAAAATGAGGTGTCTACACTAGGCAAATGACCTTAGTGGTGATTAAAGTGCTTGAATGTAGACCGTGAAGGCTTGAACAAAATTAAGTGTCTACATTGTTATTCCAGGCTTATTGTTTTAATTTCTCAATTTTCTATATTCAAAGTTATAATTATTAATTATTTTGGGAAATCAATTCATGCACCTCCTAGGTTAATCAACACATTGTCTAAGAGTATCAAAGCCTATAGGTTGCAGATTGCATGAATTATACTCTAGTTCATGGTGATTGACATCTTAATGTCACATGTACTAATCTATAAGTTTTAGCCAAAAATAATTTGTTAAATACTTTTATAAATTTTCTTAAATCTGGACAGCATGCATAATATGTGTATTAATAATGATTAAATAGTTTAATTGATAAAAAATGTTTTCTATCAATTTAGATTAATTACATATTAATATGTTGAAAACTATTATAGTTGTAGCCATGTTAGTGTGCCATTCTACCCAAAGTTTCCCCCTATTTTTCTCTAAACATTGATTTTTCTCTGATTATACATTTTAGTTTCTTGTTTAAGTTGTATAAAAATTAATTTTGATTTATTTACACTCTTTTGACTCGAAAAAAAGTAATATCAGGCCTAGTGTGCAATGATTTCAAAGCTAGAATTTTTGGCCTATTTTGAAGGCACTAATGCACCTATTGCACCATTGAATTGATGTGGAAGCATTCCATTTGTTGCACTTTAGGATGACATATGAGTTGAATATGATTCAGTTTACAAGCTGATCTTGGTGCTAGAATTTGTGGCAAAAGTTGCAACACTCGGTATGCATGAAACCACGACCAAGAATGGCAAATAGTTATCATTTCTATTACTACTATGGATTGATCTTTGGTAGCCCCTATGAAAGTCTCTAGAACCTAAAAGCAACCCCTAACAACCACCAATGGTGGTGGTCAAAGGCCGTTCACATTGTCAAAGAGATTGCCTATGCCAAGGACACTAAGTGTTAGATACCAACTTCTTTTGGAACTAGTTTCCTAGTAGCAATGAAATTCATAAAAATTAGGAATCTGATTCCTAATATCTTGGAGTGAATTCTAGTTAGATTTGATAAGAGTTATTTAATGGTTGAGATGCTTAAAATATAAGATAGGCTTTACAAATTAAAATGGTTTTAAGACAACATAGTTTTGCAACATGTTTTAAAAGGATTAAAAATTTGGAAACTATTTTATTTAAATTGTTTATTTAAAACAAGTTACCATGATATTAAATCTTAAAATGACATTAAGAAAACAAGATGTCATGTAATAAAAGAATTTGTTCTAATAGAGGCAAATCACCTAAAAGGTAGGTTATATGTATTTCAAGATTAGTTTTCTAAAAGTTAGGAACTTAGTTAAAATTGTTTCAATTATCTTCGCTAATTCTTATTGATTTTTTGAAAATAATCTTAAAATTGTCCTAATGACATTGCATGGAATGCATGTGATCACCATATGGAATTAGCTATATGCGAATTATGCTTATAGTTTGATTTACTAAGCATGATGGATGGTTGTAGACTAAGACTTTAGTCTGACTAGGTGAATTTATTGTTGAAATTTTCTACATGATATTTTATATACAATCTACAAACCTTACCTCTTTTTTTCATTTTGAGTTGATAAGTTCTTTTTTGACCTAACTCCCCTTGAATGTAACCTTAAGTTTCTTAGACACTAATATAAATGTTACATAGATATGGGTTTAGGATTATGATAGATTAGAAATTTTATATAATCTTAAATGTAAAAAAAGATGCACCATGGAAAAATTACTAAGGACACCACCATCAAGACTTATGAAGACTTGGTATGGTATCCTATGCTTTTAACCAACTACTTTCCTAATAGTTGAAGGAAACTAAATAGATAACTCTACAATCATCAAATTAGGTTGAAATAGTAGATTTGCTTTTTATTTCTATATACGATAAATGTATGCTTAGAATGAATACAAATGCAATGCAATCTAAATAACTAAAAACTCTCATACAACTTTGAGCCCATGCTAAAGCATGGTTAGTTGCTTTCCATCATTTATAATAAGATAACTGAGTTTTCGACCATGTAAGACTTGTTGAGTCACTCAAGGGTAAGCCCACCATCCAAGTTGCTTGAGTTATGAATATTGGATTTTACTTAACTAAAGTTATGTTGTCTGGATGCTTACAAAGTTGACCATACTACATTAAAGGCAATGATTACATAAAATACATGTTGCGTTTAGGGAAAGAGTTGTCACTTGACTAATCTTGGGTTTTCATAGAGATGTAATTTGGAAACAAATTACCTATACAATTAGTTTTTCAGTGGCTTGTTGAGTTACTCAAGGTTATGTAAAAGTGAAAGGGGTCCTAGCTCATTAAGAAGTTCAAGTGTTGAATTTCTTAAAATCTAGTTGAGTGCTATAATTTTGATAAAACACTTAGAATAATAATTAAAGCTTTTAATCCTAGCATTAATGATTATTGTAGACACCTAAATTTTGTTTTAGCTTTCATACAGGCATTTTAAAGCATTATCAAGGCTATATGCTGGAGCCCAGATCCAATACCTATCATCTTGAGGCAAAGTGAAGTGATCGGGGAGCCAAAGGTGCGTAAAACATATAATTTTAACCAAAAATATCATTACCTTGCAATGGGGTATCAATACTTTGGAACCAATGTCACCAAATTTGAAATACAAGCATGTTATCAATACCTTATGCCTAGGTATCAATTCATTCACTCAAAGTAGCGATACATTTCACTAATATATCGATACAAGGACCTGGTAGTAGCTAAAATTGATTCTTAGACCAAAATTATAAATTTGGCCTAAATTTATGGATACATCCTTAAATGTATTAATACATTTAGGCATTTTACTCTAAATGGCCCATTAATCTTAATCATGGATTTAGCTATATTTTTGGCTCATAAATCATTTAATTTAAGGCCAGGCCTTAGGAAAAATATTTAAATGAAATATGGGTTATATTTTAATTAAATTTATTTATTTGGGCCTTATTTTATTTAATAGTGTTAGGTCAATTTTGCAAGAAATTTTTTAAAAGGCTCATTTAGCAAAGATCATAGGTATTGGGGACAATTTAATGACAACATTAAATTTGAGTAACAACATTAGTGTCTACCAAAATTTGCATTTTTGTAAATAAATTGAACTTGTAATGGCTTGGCCAATAGGATTGCAACAACCAAAATAGGTTGGCCAATAAAAATTGGTAAGCATATCACTAGGGCATTATTGCTTTACTAACTTACCAAATTAAGGATCAAAATGGCCTAAATACCTTAACCAATTAACCCTTCCCCTTTTATAAGGAAAATGTATCATTTTGGCTAGAGGACATGCACTACACAATAGCCAAAATAAAAAAAGAAGGGGAGAAAGAGATTAAAAAGAAAAATAAAGAGTTTGAGGCTAAAAAGAAAAATAAAAAAGCAAAGGAAAAGAAAGCTAGTCAAGATCATCAAAGGGGTACATTTCCTTGTCCATTTTTCTATCTATGTATTGTTCTTTTACTAAATTTTGCATCCACTTCAGTGAGACTTCGCATGTTAACCATAACCTTTTAGCGATATTTGTATTTCTTTTAATCTTGCTTAGTTGAACTTGTGATTTATGGCTTATTGAGATATTTTAATGACAAAAATTTCCTCCCTCTTTAACTTACATGATTTGGCCAACTTACGTTTCTCATGCCTTGGTACTTTTGCTTTATTTTATCCCATTGTTTACGCTATGTTATGTTCATTTAGCATGTCTTGATGTTGTTCATGCAATTTCTTGCATTTTGATCATAATGTGCTAGCTAATATGCCATTTAATGTAAGTTAATCATGCTTTGGTTGTTTGATGCCATAGTTATGTGTTTAGTTCATGATGTGTTTGATAAAATGCTTGCCTTGTTTATGTGTCAAAACTAATTTTTGAAACTATGCCCAAAGGTTGGCAATGATTAATCCAAATTAATAGATTAATCATGGCTTATGATTTTAGCTGCTTGATTCCATCAAGATTAAAGTAAATCAAGTTTTAATGCTAGGATTCATGGCTAAATAAGGCCATATATGTTCAATTTTTTAGCAAAAAAAATAGTTTACAACCTATTTTATTAAATGCCTTGATGTGAGCCTTGTGTTGGATATGGCTAAATGGCATGGCTAATGGGTCATTCCCTTGCCCAACTTCTTTGGGAGTTAGAATGGGCATATAAACCCATTACCATGGACCTATAGTGTCAGACAATTACATGTCCATAACTCAACTCATAGCTAGGAAAACCTAAAATAATAAAATCCTTTATTTTAGCTATTTTAGTAGCATAATCTAGATTAAAAATTATTTTTAAGTTGAAAACAATTTTTTAATCTTTTAATATTTTTCATTTCAAGATTATTGAGTTATCTTTCCAATAAGCTATCATATTCCTTGAAGGGAGCTTAAATGAGGGAGCTATGATTTTTCATTTATGCACTATTTGCAACCTTTAAAACTAGCAATCAGAGTTCAATACAAGATATTTTTACCCCTTAAATGATTTTTCATGATTTTCTAAATTTTTCACTCAAACATCAATAAAGTTTCTTTCTAGTGATATATCATTTATGACTCGCCAAGTTCAAAGAAGCCTAAGGCAATTTTCAAAGCTTGTGCACATATTTCTTTGACTTCAAAAATTATTTTCTCCTAGAATGAGATTTTTAGGAATTTTTTAATATTTTTAGATTGCACCTTATTAAGTTACCTTTGCAACAGTGCCTATTTGCTTATATAGACTTTTGTTGAGCTCAGAATAAAATCAAGAAGCTTAATAGCACAATGTTGTCCTCTCATTTTTTTTATAATTTAGTTAAGTTAGAAGTTATCCTAAGTCCATTCGCACATGAGTCCTACTAGGCTCAATCAAGGCCTAATTAGTTTTAAGTAAAATCAATTTAGGCCTAGTCCTTAGTCTTAAATTAAAATATGCTTTTTTGTAAAATATACCTAAACATATCTCGTTTTTTCAAAAATTACCAAAATTTTCATCAACCTAAGTTTTTCAATCCTGTTCTTTAAATCTCACTGAAAATTAAGATTTTCTTTGTCCCCTGTTTTCTCAGATTTTTAAAAACTAAACCTCATTTTCATGCTTTAACTATCTTATTAGTCCAAGTGCATCTTTGAGTTGTTAATTGGTTATTTCTAGATAACTGACAACAACCATAAAATGCATTCCCAGTTGACCATCTTTTTTATTCTTTGTTTACTTTATTTTTTTGCAATATTTAGTATAATGTTCTATATGTCTTATTAACATGTTTCTTTTGTTGCTGACAATGAGGCATTGATATTATAAATTAAATCTTTTTTCCAAACAAATCAAGCCAATGTTTCATGTCGGTACCCTCTAGTACTTAATAAGAAAAGCCTATTTTTAGTCAAATCCATAAATTAGTTTGAGAAAAACTCCATGTTTCGGCACCTTCTTGGGTTTTATAAAGAGATCTAAAATTTTTACAAAATTTGAGTAAAATTTTATTCTACCATAAAAGAGCTTTACAAAAAAATAAAAAAATTAAAATTAAAAAAGCCAACAACGAGATAGTATATGCTTAGATGGTATCGACTTAGGGCATCATGGGATGCTAATCCTTCCCCATGTCTAATAGACTCCTAGATCCACTTACTAAAATCTAGTCTACATAGACCTTGAAATCAAACCTTTGAGTTTCATATCTCAAGGTATCATTTTAATAGGTATTGGATCACTCTTAGACTAAATGATTGATGGTGACTTCAAGTTTTTGACTACTTTCTGGGGCTATCAAATATTAGTTGGATAACTGATCGTTCGGCAATATCTCCTAACCTCAAGCTAAGAAATGCTTTTTCCTTACCTATAACAAGCCAAAATTACATCAAGAAATATATTTCTAAGTAAGGCATATTCTTATGTAGGGTATATTCTATTGGAATTCAATTCATGCTCAATCAAATTAAAGAAAAATAAATTCAAAAACATTTTATTAAATTACATTGTGAAAAGAATTAAAACAAAACCATATTCCATCAAAAGATCAAGTAGTGCAACAAGGCTAAAATTTTAAGAACATAAAAACAAAAATCATACTCAAACCATGAATGTTGAAATCCCCAATTAAATTTGATCTCCACTTATTCTAGCTCATTAAGCCTAGTTGTTGTAAGCCACAGCAATCTAATTGCTTGACCTTTAATGGTGATCTACATGGGTGACTCAAGAAACCTTTACAAGGTCAAGACTATGTTTTCTTAGGAACCCTCCCAGTGGCTTAGGCTTCACAAACCTTTTCTTGATTGATACCTTTGTCATGTAAAAAAACAAAAAAAAAACATTTTTCTTTTATAGGTTCTAGCCATGCGGCTAAACCTCATCTAAATAAAAAAAGTGTCAATCTTTTACCTCAAGGGGACAGTAAAAACAAGCTACTTTATAATTAGGCATAACGCACATAAAAGGTTTGGTTTAATTGCACTGAAACCCTTAGACAAATTAAACATTTTCAATTAACTCCCTAAGAAATAAATATATTTTCAATTTAATCCAATACTACTTTAATTCAATAAAATCACCTTATAGGTGTGGCTCATTAGGCCTTTAACATGTTAGAAATAAATATAAATTAATTCGATTAAGAATATTTTTAAGCCATGAGCGACATCTAGCAATGCGTCATAGCCATCAAAATGTCAAGAGAGTCAATATAGTCTTTAACAATCCTTTTAATGTACAATATGTTAGTGTAATCCAATCCTTTCATCATATTAGTCATGTATAGTCCTTTCCATATTAGTCATGGAGCCTTTATGTGTTAACTCCATAATTAATATTGCCTGGCCAAGGACTTTTGAGTTAACACGAGCTAAGAACAGATGAAATATGTCCCCTCATATCACTTAGAGTAATGGATCTTTTTTGGACCACTTATTCACCTTTATTTTGTTTCATAACATACCCAAAACCACCTTACCTTAGGCGTCCATTGAAGTGGATCCAATCTTGATGATCTTTAAGCATGATAATTCACATATAAGGTGACCTCATGTCATTAATTTTAATAATTATTTACACTAATAACATGTTAGAGTATTTCTATGAACATTTGATTGAAATACCAAATGGAACTCTCATAGCGGGTCATGTTCAGTGAACTTGTTACCATACGAACACCCACATATTATCCTTAGATATCATTATACTTCAACTCATAAAATTAATTACATGTATCATATGCTTGGAAGCTTAACATAAGCTAGTCTTTGTGCATTATTAATGCCCTGTCTTGGCAATAAGATGGCCAAGAATGGTTTTAGAAACATAGCTTTGATGTGTAAGGATCTCACAATTGTAACTTTTTACAATTCTTATGCAAAGCCAATGTGTTTTATAGGATTTATCTTTATAAGCTATTAATAAAAATCATATTCTAACTAATGGATAAAGAAATAACTTATTAACATTAATAGTAAATATTGTATTTTACATGAAATAACTAAAAGCTAGGCTTGCAAGGTTTACACTAATAATCTTCTACTAGCACTAAAGCTAATCACCTATATGTTAAAGCCTTATGCTCTCTATATGGTGTTATGTTTCTATTGGGTCAACACTTTAGTGAAAGGATCAATTAGACTCAATAGGTACCTTTTTAATACATATATCACACCTTTTGACAAAGTCTCTAATTATATAATATTGCCATAGTGCATATTTGGACTTATGATGAGAAGTTGGTTCTTTAGTTTGCATTATGGCTTCATTTTTATCATAGTAGAATGTACTAGATCAACAATGCTAGGAACCATATTAGATTCATTAAATAACCTTAGTCATCTAAATGGCCTCCTTTACAACCTCACACACAGAGATGTATTGACTTTAGTTGTTGAGTCTACAACCGTTTCATGTTTAAAGCTTTTCCAACTGGCTGCAACACCATTCAAGGGTATATATGTAACTACTTTATGATTTGTTATCATCTTAATCTAATTGGAGGGTAGCATCAATGTAATCCTTAACAAAGTGCTTAGCACCCTAAAGACCAAAAAGATATCTGTAGTCATTTTAAGTACTTTAAATTCTTCACACTTGTCTACTAACTTTCAATAGGATTGCTTGGTACCTGCTTATGACATTTAGAGCATATGATACATCTGATCTAGTACACAACATGGCATACATGATAAACTTTATAGCTGAAGAATATGGATTCTTATCCATTTATGTCCTATCATTTAATATCTTATTATATACTGCTTTTGAGTAGCGTATATCATTCACCATAGGCAGGTTTCCTCTTTTGAAAGTTTCCATGCTAAACCTCTTTAGCACCTTACTTATTGTAAAAGGATTAGGATAAGCCAAACAATCATTTTGATCTATCTTAATCTTAATTCTCAAAACAAATATGGCTTCTCCCAAATCTTTCATGGAGAATTATTTGGATAACCAGACCTTTGTGGCTTGCAACATAGGTTTGATGTTTACCATTAGCAATATGTCATCATATATAACACTAGAAAAATGATGGCCTGCTTATTTATCTTCTCGCTCCACAAGAAATTTGTATCTCTTTGGAGCTTATCTGGTCACACCAGATTGGAAGAGTACTTATGTTTCTAGAGCTTTACATCGATCATCTAATGCTTCATCCCAAAACTTAGGTTCCATAAATGTGATAGTTAGTGGTATTTGAACCTTTTCAAGATCAAATTTACTCCCACTAGTATCTTCCAATAGAAAGTCTTTCTTTAGAAAAACAACATGATTAAAATTAAACACATTTTTCTTCAATTAGGTGGCAAAGTTAGTGTTTATAAGTATGATGTAGGAGCATTAATAATTAAGAGTTCTATTTCATTTTAAATTCTATTTGAATAAAGTAATTCATTTAGATCTCTGTTTAGGATTGTTTTATTTCAAGAATTCTAATTTACTTAGAATATTGTTAGGATAGGATTTTTAGTTGGGATAAGTTTTATGATTAAGCTTAACTAGTATTCTACTAGGAATAGCAAATCTAGTAGAAGTAAGAGTCTCAGCCTATTTGTATACACTTAGGTAGTTGCTACAATGTATTTGATTATTATTTTATTATTTTATCTAAAAGATTCCTTTTGACAGCCTAAATATCTTTATAGTGTTATCTTTCTCAACTATTTTCAATTCTTTTGCATTTCTAGCTTTTCCTATCATCCTTACCCTGCATTAATTTAGTAATTAGAGCCATGGTAGGGCATGTAAGGGGTCGTGGAAGAGAAAACCAAGAATAGCAAACAGAGTTGATTGAGTTGAGGTATGTGGTAGATGATTTTTCATGGGCTGTACAAGCTTTATAGTGACAAATGCCTGGGGGAGCTTGAATAGATACCAAAAGGTGACCACAATCCTTTTGACTTACCAGAAGGTGGCTTGAAGATATGTTAGATGAACGAGAGCTTAAGAACCCTTTCAATAATATTGGTACTAGAAACTTTACAAGAGTAAGAGCCAAGATCTAAGTGGATTACTTCCATGGAAAGTTACATGCAAAAGATTATTTAGACTAGGAAACCACTATTGAGAAATACTTTGAGTGGAACATATGGCTAAACCTAGGAAAGTACTCTTTGTGAAACTTAAGTTAAAAAGTACATTACTTTAATGGTGGAGGAGAGTTGAAGAATGATAAGCACATCAAGGGAAGAAAAAAATCATTGTTAGAAACACATGAAAAGCAAATTACCAAAGTAGTTTTTACCACCAGATTATGGCATGGAACTATATAAAAAGTTTCATTTACTTAGGCAAAACAGAATGACGATTGAACACTGCACCTTTGATTTCAACAAAGTGTCTATTAAAGGGGATTAAATGAAACTAATGAGCAGTTAACATCTCATTATATTACTAGTTTGGATCAAAATATTAGAGATAAGCTAGAGGTGGTTCATATATTCAACTTGGAGGATGCACGCCAATATGCCCTACAAGCTAAAAATGAGTATTACGCTATGGTGTAAGGAAGTCTTTATTTGGTAAGATTTAGTTCTTTTCAAGGTAATTTTAATAATAAAAGGGGTTTTTTAACTAGTAAAGTTACTAGGAGGAACATAGTGGAAGGCAATAAGGGTGACAAAGGAAAGAAGGTTCAAGGTAATACCCAACACAACCTTAGTAGCGCAAGTAACAGATCTCAAATAAAATGTTTTAGTTATGGAAAAGGTAGGCACACTTCTTATACCTACTTTAAAAGAATGGTGAATTTGCTTGAACTGGATGATGAAGATCAAGAACAACCTGATCCAGTCTATGATGAGTATGTTGAGTACTAAAAGGAAGTAGACATACACCCAGCATAACTTAAAAGGGTTATGACTATGACCAGTCAAGATGATAGAGAGGATTAGAGAAGGAAAAGTACTTTAAGACACATGTTAGGTCAGGGGATAAGGTATATAATGCAATTATTGATGGGGGGTAGCTTAGAAAACTATGTTTCTAAAGAAACCATGGAAAAACTAAAGCTACTTATAGAAAAACATCTTTAGTCGTAAAGATTTAATGGGTTCAATAGGGATTTGAGATACCCATAAAATTCCAATGTTTAGTCAAGTTTACTATAGGCAATAATGTAGATGATCAAGCATTCAACCAAAGAAAATACTTATTCTTTTCATAGAGATAGACGAAAGTATACATTGCATCCTAAAAAGAAAGTGATGCACAACACTAACAAATTAAATAGGTTTTTAGAGGCTGAAGAGTTAGCGAGTGAAAGTAAAGAATTTGGGGTTGTATTTGCTATAGTCAGCAAAGTAATAGATACCAGTAATGAGGGAAATTTAAAAGAACAACCAAGAAAATTCAAAAATTATTCGAGGAATTTGTTGACTTGGTTAGTGACAGTTTGCCACAAGGGTTACCACCCATAAGATGCAACATGCTATTGGTGCCTGGAGCATCTTTACCAAATTTGCCAACATATCAAATGCCACTGGTTTAGCAATGAGAAATTTAAAGACAGGTTGAAGACTTGATAAGGAAAGGATGGGTGGGTAAAAGTAAAAGTCCATGCACTTGCCCAGCTCTAGTAACTCCTAAGAATGATGGATCTTAGTGGATATGTGTTGACAGCCAAGCCATAAATAAGATTATGATCAAGTATCAGCTTCCTATTCCTCAATTAAAAGACATGCTTGATCAATTGAAAGGGTCTAGGTATTTTCTAAAATTGATTTAAGGAATAAATATCATCAAATTAGATTGAGAGAGGGCGATAAATGGAAGAATGCTTTTAAAACTCTTAAAGGCTTGTATGAGTGGTTAGTAATGCTTTTTGGCCTATATAATGCCCTTAGTACATTCATGTGAGCCATGATTGAGGCACTTAAATCTTTCTTACAATATTTTATTGTTGTATTTTTTTTATGATATTCTAGTTTATAATCTAAGTAAGGAAGAGCATTTACAACATTTATAGCAAGTTTTTGGAGGTCATGCAAAAAGAGAAGCTTTATGTGAATTTAAAGAAAAACTCTTTTTTACAAACTGAGGTTGTGTTTTTAGGGTTTATTATTTTTAACAAAGGGCTAAAATGAGATCCTGAAAAGATTCAGGCGATTAAGAGCTAGCCAACACCATAATCTTTTAAAAAGGTTATGAGTTTTCATAGGTCAGCTTCTTTTTATAGGAGATTTATAAGAAATTTCAATGCTGTTATGAGTTTTATTACTAAAATTTTGAAGAGTGATAGTTTTAAGTGGATAATTTCTATTCAAAAGACTTTTAAACACATTAAGGTACTCATGACCAAAGCACCTGTTCTTGCATTACTAGATTTTCATGAACTTTTTATTGTAGAATATGATGCTTCTTAAAATAATATTAGGGCTATTCTTAGTCACGAGGGGAGGCCTTTGGAATCTTTTAATGAAAAGTTATCCAATGCTAAACGTAAGTACTTTACTTCTGATTTAGAGTTATATGCCTTGGTTAGAGCGATCAAACATTGGCAGCATTATTTGGCTTATAAGGAGTTTGTTGTTTACACAGACCATCAATCATTGAAGTAATTGATTTCAAAATAGAAAATCAATGTCATCATGTTAGATGGAATTCTATTTTGGATGAGTTTAATTTCTCTTTAAAGTGTAAAATGGGAAAAATAAATGTAGTTATAGGTTCCTTGAGTAGGCGATCTTTAATTTTAACCATAATGAGTTTTCAAGTTATTGGATTTGAAGAGCTAAAAAACCAATATCAAATAGATCCCTATTCCAATCAGGTGGTGAAAGATTTGCAAGGACCAAAGCAATAGATAAGCTACCATAAAAATTACATGACAGGTATTTATTCATGGGTAATCAGTTATGCATTCCTCAGATATCATTTCGAGAACAAATGATAAGAAAGCTTTATGGGAATGGATTAAATGGACATTTTGGCTGAGATAAAACAATGGCTTTGGCCACAGATCATTATTTTTTGCCTTATATGTTCAAGGCTATGAGCAAGTTTGCAAGATGAAGTGTTGTTTCTCAATTTGGTAAGGAAGTTCTCCAAATATAGGGCTGTATACTTTATTACCAGAGCCAAACTTGCCTGAGATTCATTTGAGTATGGAGTTTGTGTTGGGTTTGTTGAAGACTTCAAAAAAGCATGACTCTATCATTATAGTCGTAGATGGATTCTCTAAAATTCCTATTTTATTCCTTGTTCTAAAGCACCAGATGCCTCTCACATGATTATTTATTTTTTAAGGAAGTAGGGCGTTTGTATACAGTTCCAATGTATATTGTTTCTGATAGAGAAGCTAAGTTTTTAAGCATTTTTGGAGGACTTTGTGGCATAAGATGAGGACAAATTTGAAGTATTCTAGCACATGTCATCCTCAAATGAATGGTTAGACTGAAGCTGTTAATCATAGTTTAGGAAATTTGCTAAAGTGTTTGGTAAGAAATCATGTAAAGGGCTGAGAGTCAATTATTTCACAAGCTGAATTTGCCTATAACAATTTAGTTAATCAAACTATTAGGAAGACACCTTTTAAGGTTGCTTATGGCCTTAACCCCAATATGTGCTTGACTTGGTGCCTTTACCCTAAGAAACTAAGTGGGTGATGATGGGGAAGCTTTTGTTGAACACATTCGCAATATTCATAAAGAGGTTCAAAATGTATTAAAAGCTAGCAATGTAGCTTACGCTAATGCAACTAATCAACATAGGGACTTTAGGGAGCTCACAAAAAGAGATTGGGTGTTCATCTATGTAAGGAAAGAAAGGTTTCCTAAAGGTGCATATCATAAGTTAATGTCTAAAAAATTTGGGCCATGTAAAGTGCTTAAAAAGTTAGGTTTGAATGCCTATTTATTGGAGTTGCCTATTGACTTATAGATCAATCCTATTTTTAATGTCTCAGATTTGTACCAATTTTGGGGATATAATAAGGAAAAACCAACTACAGTTGCTGAACAAGTTGGCCAGCTTCCTACCAAGTAAGATGACATCGTCCAAGAAGTTTTGATGTTAAGGAAATAACATCTAGGAAAGGAAATACTTATCAAAGATTCCTAATTAATGGGAAAACCAGCTTATGAAAGTACCTCAATTTTGGAGGAAGAATTAAGGAAAGTTAATCTAGAAATATGTAAAAAGATAGCTAAGGTTTTTTCTAAAAATATTACTAATCTTTCAACCAGGGAAGAATGATGCAGGAGCATTAATAATCAATAGTTTTATTTCATTTTAAATTTTATTGGAATAAAGTAAATTCATTTAGATCTCTATTTAGGATTATTTTATTTTAAGAATTCTAGTTTAATTAGATTATTGTTTAGGATAAGATTTTTAGTTGGGATATGTTTTATGATTAAGCTTAATTAGTATTCTATTAGGAATAGCAAATATATTAGAAGTAGGATTTATAGCCTATTTATATGCATCTAGTAGTTGCTACAATGTATTTCATTATTATTTTATTATTCTATCTAAAAGGTTTCTTTCTAAGGCCTAAATATCTCTACAACATTATTTTTCTTGACTATCTTCAATTCTTTTATGTTCAGCTATTCCTATCATCTGTGCCCTGCATCAAAGTGTTTTTAGATACACCATAAGCTTACATTTGTCTAATCTGGCTCCAAGTTTGTCAGATGTTGATTGCTATGCATAAGCAAGACAATCCTAAAACTTACGATAAGACAACAATGGTTTTTTGCCATGCCATATCTCATATAGCATCTTATCTACTAATTTGACTGGTGCCCTATTCAGAATATAAGAAACAATTTCTAAGGTATATCCCAAAAAGAATACCAAAGCATATGCCTTATCATCATAGAATGAAAAGATGCAAACAATAAATCATCAATATTACATGCCTTAAATTAGGAAGTAAACATGTGTACAAGCAGCTGCTGGCAGCACCATATTTGTCCTATAGGCCTTATATGTTAACTCCATATCAATATTGCCTTGGCTAAGGATTTTTGAGCTAGGACGAGCTAAAAACAAATAAGATATGTCCCTGCATATCAATTAGGGTGATGAATTCTCTCTGGAGCACTCATTTACCTTCAATCTGCTTTATAACATACACAAAGCCACCCTTCCTTTGGTAGATATCAAAGTGGACCTGATCGTGATGATCTCTAAGCATGATAATTCATGTATGAGGTGACCTATTGTCACAAGTCTAAGCATTATTTATGCTACTAACACATGAGAGTATTTTCATAAACATTTGAGTAAAATAAAAATTAAAACTCTTATAACAAGTCATGTTCATTAAACTTGTCACAATAACAAGCACCCATGAGTGTTATCTTTAAGTATCTTTATATTTTAAGTTATGAGATTAGTTGCATGCATCAAATGCATGAAGGCTTAACATATACTAGTCTTTATGCAATGTCAACGCTTTGTCTTGATAATACAATGATGAAGAAGGGTTTAGAAACATAACTTTGATGCATAAGGATCTAAAACTTGCAACCCTTTATAATTCCTTTGCATGGCCCGTAAGTTTCATAGGCTTTATCGTCATAAGCTATTAATAACAATTATATTCTAACTTATGGATAAAGGAATACATCATTAACATTAATAATAAATATTATATTTTACATGGAATAACTAAATACTTGTCTGTTACAGGCAAATCCAATTAGCTTACAAGGCTTACACTAACATGTTATAATAATTACTTTTGCAAAAAATTAACACTATGTATGTTTGTATTTCATATAAGATATAAAGAAGTATAAATGACTTCAAACTTGTCACTTCGTATCATATGTGATGCTAATAAATTGATTGGGCTAAATTGTATTGATTAGTTTCACAATATTAAAATCATTTTAAAATAAAAGAAAAAGTCATATGTCCTTGATGAACCCAAAATCGATGAACCTATTACTAATGCACTTAAGGAAGTTAGGGCTACTTATAACAATCATAAAGATGATTTAATGTTGCCCACCATGGCTACTGATCTTTTGAAGCAGCGTGAAACAATGAATACTCAAGACCTTAGAGAATTGTTAGATAAAAAAAGATGCACGGAGAGATTGAACATCTTAAAGGAAATTTTTCAAACGTAAATGTTAGAAGATAACTTTTTGATGACTCATATGGTGAAAATGATAAGATGGATAACACATCTCAAAAGGTTGGGTTAGGCCATGGATCTTGAACTATCAATTGATTTGGTTTTTTCCTTTCTACTAGTGGTTTTTCACAGTTTCTATTAAACTTCAAAGTGAACCATCTTTAAGCAACCTTTTGGGGTTTGCTAAAAAAGTAACCATGGTAAAATAATGATTACTGAAGAAAAAGCCATTTATTTGATCACTTCTCTAAAAAACTAAGAAGAAGTCAAAATGGGAAATGTCTTCTGACTTAAATAGTTTAAAGATGATTGAAAGGTTTGAGATTAACCAACAAAAGGACAAAGGGACTTGCCATCATTGTGAATAATTAGTCACTAAAGGAGAAACTACAAGAAGTGCCTTAAAACAGTTAAGTGAACGAAATTAAAGGAAGTTTCCGCCTGTAGTACAAACCTATTTATTTCCTTTTGGTAA
The DNA here is from genome assembly GCA_038382025.1 of Adansonia gregorii. Lineage (NCBI taxonomy): Eukaryota > Viridiplantae > Streptophyta > Magnoliopsida > Malvales > Malvaceae > Adansonia > Adansonia gregorii. The sequence continues at coordinate 6,510 of JBBYHO010101055.1, read as the reverse complement.
ATGATACAAAATTTTGGAAATAAATATGTTTAACATATTATAGGAACCATAGACAATGATAAAGCAAAAAAGAAATGATAATGGGCTGAGATCAATAAAGTAATCTAGCTAATGCAGCTTAGGCTTATCGATCCACTATGGAAAGTTTATTGAGCTTTTATTTATGCTTTATTTTGTTGAACATGTGATATTATAATTTCAACAATTATGGGCTAATTAACAAGATACTTTTTTGATTTTATTGTGAACGTATTTCATTTATTGCTGGCATGCAAATGCCATGCTTATTAATATTTCCTCTATTTTTAATGTCTGAAAAATTGTTCTATGACTTGGTCTATCAATTTATACCAATCAAACATATACTTAACAATGTTAAAGCCTAATTAATTTATTTGGAATAAGATTTTAAATTGGATTCTTTGCTAAAACCTTATATATGCAAGATTTGTTGGAAGCCCACAAGCTACTAGAAGTTAATAATTATATTTCGTTACAACAAGCCATAAATACTCGGATGCAATATTAGAAAGGTTCCAAACTAGAGATTACATATTTACTTGAGTTATCAAATGATTTGTTTGTTTTAGGCTTATAAAATGCATTAGATTTGGGTCATTAGCTAATGAGCTTATTAGTTTATTCTAAAGGTTATAAGACAACTAAGCCATATGATTGGCATCAAGGTCTTGTTATGATCCAGGCTGTTTGGTGATTCAATAATATGGATTATCACATATAAATAAAGATATTCTCCACAAATAACACTTAGAGCAATATGATTGTCTTAAGTATAAATAAAAGATGTTAGCGTGTGCCTTTGAACCAATCATATTAGGAAATGGGATATACTGTCAATTAATTACTTACCCGTCATTATCTTTGGTGACACAAAGTTTACTTTCATGCTAGTGGCATGATTGATGCAAACAATCTATTTTGTCTGGGCACCATTATTGACTCTTTCCTAGTTTTAGGGGCTAGTTGGTATTTTGTAGGTTTGGATTTTCTCGAATGAGTTACTAATAGTAGAAAGGTCTAAACTGTGTTTTAGAATGATTTCATGGGCTTAGTTTGATGAGAACAAGCATTTGAGTTTAATTGTCTAATTTAAGGGTAAATTTTGAATTTGAAAAACCAAGACCTAGATCCAAAATATCTAAGCATGATGAAAGTTGATTGGTGTATGTATCTTGAGAAAATTATAGTCGTTATTGAAGTTATTTGAGTAAAAAAAGGACTTAATTGAAAAGTTAAAATAAAAGAAATCAACAAAAGATAAAAAGTCAACTATATTGTCTAGAGTTTGATTTTTTAAATTGAATGGGTTTTGGAACATAGATTTCAAAATTGTTACACCAAAATAAATTGAATATAGACTTTAGGTCAAGAAAGTGTAATCGAGGTCGAGTTATAAAAAACTTAGAAATAAGGTGCTGAAAATTCTTGACGGTTCAATCGAAGAGGTCTAGGATAGAAAATTTTAAAATTTTAAAAAAAGGTTGTTAGAGGTTATTTTTACTATAAAAGGAACATTTAATTGAATTCATATAAGAATAATCATGATCAATTGAAAATAATAAAAATTAGACAAGATTAGGCAATAACATGTCCCATGGTCGAATATAAGCATGTGCTAAATACGAGAATTATCTCATCAACCAAGTAAGTGTACAATAGTCATTTCTAATAAGGTATTTAGAGGAGGTTAAGTAGCTAGTCCTAAGGTTACTTTTAGGTGACTTAGAGTTGGCTCAACCATCTAAAGCCTATATATTAGGTTTATTAACACTTATACACACATTTTGCAAACTTCAAAAAATTTTCTCTCAAATTCACTCATCTTTCTTAAGGAAGAAAGCTTAATGAGGTAATTTTCTCTTCCCAATCTTTTAATTTTTAGCTCAATACATGAATCTATCCTTAAAAGTTGGATGATTTTGCTTAATGCTGATTTGACCATGGTGAATCTTGATCTTCATGGTTTTGATTCCTGTAATTCTTTGTGCTTTGATGTTGCGATCATGGTTTGGCTAGATTTTGCTTGATTTTGAGTGATTTAAGCATGATTTGATGATTGTGTGATAAAATTAGACTTGAAATTATGATGATGGGATCTCTTGTTTAAACATGCTAATATGCTTAAATCTAAATTTTATTGATGCATGCTTGCGAGATTTTGATGATTTAAACTAAACTAACTAGCATTTATGCATTTAGAGCTAAAATTGGGTGGTTTAGAAGTAAAATTGCATGATTCCTAACTTGTACAAGGCTTGAACGACATAAAAAGGATAATCCTAGTTGAATTAATCTGAAGGTCTTAGATCTAAATTTAGATTCTTGCATGATAATGATATATTGATGTGATCATTAAGAATTAAGTTTAGATTTAGCCTAATTGAGCTAAAATTGAAGTTTAATATGATAAAATCATGAACTTACACATTAGATCTAAGCTTGATGAGTTAAGATCATGCTTCAAAATGCTAATCATATACTTGAGTTGACATTGAGCTTAATTTTATGTCGTATTATATTGATATACAAACCTAGACATATTAGAAAAATAAATAGTTTAAATCATCATAAGGCCTTAGCTGGTCAAATGAATCGCTCATCTGAACCTAGTATAGCAATACAAGAGTGACTGGCTTAAAAAGTCATTGCTAGTCCTTTTTGGCTATATATGATCAGTCACCTATTAAAACCATCAACTAAAGAGTTATAAAAAAGTAAAGGAACTATTTTACTATATACATAAACTAGAAATCTATAAATTGGGATTGGGAGTCTGTTATACCACAAGGACTTTATCCCTCTGTGATGCCCAATAAATTGGTACAAATTAATCACATGTATCTGAATTTGTTTTTCTCAGTTTCAATCACATATATCCAATCATAATCCCCCTTTTTAATCAAAATCAAAACAATACCATCAAAAAATAAAAATACCTATCCTAAGACTTTTATTGGGTACCCAAATAAGAAATCGATTGTTGGTGTAGGACTAGCTAGAATTTATAACTTTTCCAGGCTAAAATCTTTTATAAAAGAAAATTTCTCATTGACTCCATTTTTAAAGAAATCACAAAATAGTTCACTTGACTTGAATTAAAGTACTTAAAACTTTAAAAACAAGACTCAAAGTCAACTTTTATTTAATTCATCTTAGAAGCTTAATGTGAGCTACTAGAAACCTTATAAAGGACACTCTTAGATCTATTGACACACTAAGCATGACTTACAAAATCAATTGTGCAGCATCCGAATGCCTTGTAATAGTAAATACCAAACCCAAAAAAAATCAAAATAAGGGACCAATTTGACCTTTCAAACTCTCTAAATTTATCTAGATTATTCCTATCACATGAAATCACCAAATAAAATTCCTATGAATGTTGACTCAATATACTTCAATCTAAAAAATATATAAAAATGGTATAATATCATTTTTTCTTTCACATGAATTTTTTATTAGATGTTACTGCATCACATAGCACATTCAATTAGCACGCCTTTCAGATTTTCTTCCTTATTCTTCCAGAATACCCATAGGAAGAGCCTGGAAAGCTTATCCATTTATTTTAATTTAAAAATATGATAAAAGTACATGAAAATAGTAACCATCATAAAAAACTACTCGTATAAATAATCGGGTGTTTAAATGCTATCAAATAGCTGGGGTTTTGTGATTTTTTTTATATTTGTTTGATCACTAAATCATACATTCCAAAAGCCTATTATGTAGCCAAATCAATGAAACAAAAAATACAAACAAAAATTCCTAAGGTCTATAACCTACATGAACATATTTCATTTTTTAAGACTATCGTGTTGGACTAGACTAGTAACTCTAACACAACATATGATCATGAAGCATTATGTCAAATTTATAACATGTTTTTGGACATTCAAAAGTCTAGTAAAGAGATCAAGTAGACTCTAAGAATGTCCTATATAAAGAAATAACGAAGACCTCTAAATGACTCGACCTAGAACTATGCTTTCGACCTTGCTGATATGCTTTAAAGTCACATGAATTTCTCCACTTTTATCATTTTTATTCATTATTATTTACTTTTAACAAGTGAGAGGCACACCAATGCTGCTCACTTGTTGTTAGCCATATTAGCTTTGAATTAATCTTAGTTTTGATATAACTAAAACTTCAGCTTAATTAGCTTATATTTAAAATTTTCAAGATTAGTATTTTTTCATGAAATATTTTATAAACACTTTGAAAAAAATACAAGAATGTATTTTAGCTTCTTCAAGCACCCAAAAATATTTTTTTAATACATATATTTATACAAAACATTTTTTAGATAAGTTTTACATGTTTCAAAGTCATGAAAAACCTTTTAAAATTGATTTTCATTTGAATGTATCGATACACTATGTGTATGCATTGATACAATACTTGGCAATAGCTAAATAACCTTAAAATGCTGAAATCACTATTCATGTATTGAGACAAAGCATTCTGTATCGATACAACACTATTTATGTATCAAGACAGATCATTCTGTATCGACACAGCACTATTTAATGGTCATATTTTTTATCGTTAAACATAATGTATCAATACCCACTTAATTGTATTGATACAGAGGCACGGGGAACAACGAAAAATAACATTGTGAAGGCTCCAACGGCTATATTCCTTCACCAAATGTTCCCAATGGCTAGAATCATGATCAAGGCTATAAATAAGCCATTTTAACACCTTCAACAAGAAGAAGAACTAAGAGATTGTGCTTAGAGTCAAATCTTTCATCTTTTCATCATTTTCACTAAGTAGTTCATCTTTATATAGGATTAATTCTTCTTATTTTTGTATTCTTCATTTTATATCTTTAGATACATATTTCCTTTGAGCTAAAATTCTTCTAAACACCTAACCTTTAGAGGTTTGATTTGTTTACACTCAAATCCTTGTAAAAAGAGGGAGGTTACTACTTAGCCATTAAAAATTAGATAAGGTTTCTACTTAGCCTCCAAAAGTAGTGAGAGAGGGTTTTATTTTAGCGATAAAAGATAAGGGGTAGAGGTTTCTATCTTAGCCTTGAAAGATAGGGAGTGTAAAGGTTATACGTTGTCCTTGAAAGGTAAATAATTCAAGTTAGTGAATTATGAAAATATGAGGCAAGTGAGGCCGAGGTAGAGGACGTAGGAAATTGTGGCTAAACATCTATAAATCATTGAGTTTGCTTCTTATTTCCTTTTACTTTAATTGTTTATTTTATTCAATAACTTGCACTCCAAAGTTTATTGTCTAGATTTCTCAATATTATTTCTCAAAATTTTAAATTTAGTAAAATTTTAAGAAATTAATTCACCCCTTCTTGATTTCATTCATCGCTGAAAGGTCTAACAATTTGTATTAGAGCTTGTGTCTCATTTTTATAGTCTTAAAATCCTTGAGAAAATATCCGCAAAAGACCAAGCAAATGGCTAGTGGTGATATTTTTGGCATAGGCCAAGAAGGATATTCAATCATGAGGCCTCCTTTCTTCAACAGTGAAGATTATGCAATTTGGAAGATATGGATGAGGCTATTTGTCCAAGCAAATGCTTATCAAGTTTGGAAGATAATCGTAAAAGGCCTACTCATCCTAACAAAGATTTTAAGAGGTCTTAAAGTTCCTAAGGAAGAATAGGAATAGGATGAGAAAGACACCAAGATGGCTCAACTTAATGCCAAGGCCATGCATACATTTTTTTATGCATTAGGCCCTATTGAGTATAATAGGGTGTCTACGTGATAATGCTAAGGAGATATGCGATAAGTTGGCTATGACACATGAAGGGACTAATCAAGTCAAGGAGTCTAAGATAAGCATGCTCACTCTTGATTATGAGATGTTCAAAATGAAATCGAAAGAGAGCATCAAGGAGATGTCTGATAGGTTCACGGATATTGAAAATGGCTTGAAGGGTCCTCGAAAGGTGTATCCTAATAAGGAGATGGTCAAGAAAATGTTGAATAGCCTTCCTAAGTCATGGGAAGCTAAAGTGATTGTAATTGAAGAATTAAAAGACCTCAATCTCCTTGCCTTAGATGAGCTCATCCAATCACTCTTCTCATAGAAATGAAGATAAATCATGGAAAGAACCAGCCAAGAAAAGTTAGAGTTACATTAAAGGCTTCCATGAGTGAGGAAGAGGATGACGATGATAAAGATGATGAAGATATGGAGATGATCATATTTGCCAAGAAATTCAAGAATTCATAAGGGTAGATAGGGTAAATCATCCCAATCTAAAAAGGTTAACAAGGTGGTGTGCTACAATTGCAGTGAATCGGGGCATGTCAAATCTGATTGCCCATTAATAAAAATAGGAAGAAAAAGGCATTTGTAGCAACTTAGAGTGACAGTGACTCTTTCGATGATGATGACTCCAAGGAAGACTAAATTGACAACCTCTGTTTCATGGCTTTTGATGAGCCCAAGGTAACCTCAAATTCTCTAAATTTAAATTCATATACATTTGATGAGTTACA